>JABSTQ010008246.1:0-23364 GCA_013358835.2 Ixodes persulcatus | reverse complement strand
AATATACGCTTTCGCAGCGCAGCTGCGCACGGTGCCGCCGCCATAACCGACCTCCAATTCTTGTTTCCTCTTATTACGTTTACTTCACTTCCTCTTGAGCGCAGCAGGGCAGGTTATTTGCATTTTATAGCATCCTCGATCATCCGCACCGGTGCGCACCGGTGCACGGAGGTGCGCCCCGTCGTCTTCGATCAAGTGCACCGGTGCGCACCGGACGTCCTCGATCAACGGGGCGCACCCTCCCGGTGCAGCTTTTCGTTGCCCCAACGCGCACCGAGAAAATCGACGGTGCGCCGGGGTGCAGTCCCATCAGGCATTGCAGCCAGAAGTGGGAATCGAGGAGACGGCGGGAATAGCAGACGCGCAGTCTGTCGAGGTGGCGACCTTGCGAAGACGAACACGCCTCGCAGCTGCACTCGATTAATTCCTCAGCTCTTCTGAGAGCGAGACGACGATATTCTTACCATCGCCGCGATTACCGTCGATTGCTGCTGCGGCAAGGAGCGCGCGAAAGTTGTGAACTTTGTGGAAAGCTTTGTGAGGCGTTTCGGTGACACCGGGGTACGGCCATTATGTGGTGGTTCTCTTTCTCGAACCAACAATGATGGGCAGCATATACCTGTGAAATTGTCACCCGCTTCGTCACCCCACCGACAATAACGTCCACGATGTTCATTCGTGTGGGACCGCCAAATCCGCGAGTAAAATAACAGGAGAAATTGACAGCAGACGGGCACCGCGCGCGGACCTACGCAAGAAAAAACAAACAAAATGCGAGGTGACGCATGGTGGAGCTCGCCGCGGTGCACCGCCGCGGCGCAGTTTGTCTTCGATGTCGCACCGACTTCGTGCTGCACGACCGAGGAGCGCTGTGCACCGTCCAGGTTTCAGGGCGATTCCGGTGCGAGTTGATCGAAGATGCTATTAGATTCTACTGTGTCCTTCTCCCCAGTATTGGCCGTTGTGGGAGTTCGTCAACGCCCGCTTCACTGGCTAGTCACCTGGGTAAAGGCCGGTTCAGACACTTGCGTTTGAGTGCGTTTGACTGTGTTGCGTCGAGAACCGAAAGCGAGTCACCGGCACATCGCTCCGTATGAAGCGTAGAATCCAATTCAAGGAATCATCTTGGCACGCGATGTAAGCAGCAGGGATGTCTTGGTTTGTCGCCGCCGCAACGCAGTCAAACGCAGTCAAACGCAACTGTCTGAACCAGGCTTAAGACGAGAGAAGGTCATCAACGGCGGCTGTAATCTGGTGCGTGTGCAAAGCATCTATAGGTCACGCAACGTCCAATTTTCCGCTAAATTTAGCGGAGAGGCAGAATTGATGTATAGGTCACGTGACGTCAGGTCACGTTTCGTCAATGTTCCCGTTAAATTCAGCGGGGAAACTTAAGTGGTGCACGGGTCTCGAGACATTAAGTCACGTGACGTCAAATTTCCCGCTAAATTTAGCGCAGAAACTGAGTTGGTGTTTAGGTCACGTGACGTCAGGTCGAATTGACGTGACGTGACCTAAGCACCAATTCAGTTTTCGCGCTAAATTTAGCGGGAAATGCACGGACGGATGGACAAAAGTTTGAAATTGGGGTTTCCGCTAAAAAGCAATTTATGCAGTGTTGAGATTTTTTTTTTTTTTTACTTTGATTTGAGGCATTGGTGTGAAGCACATTGGCCGAACCCTGCTTTCCTTTTCCATTCTCCTGTACCTATTTTTCTTTAATCGTTCGTTTTTATTCCTCAACAGTTCCTACGCCACGCTGAAGACGTCCGGGGCAAGCTGGCGCGCCAGACGGAACCCGTCAAGATGGAGTACACAGCCACAAGCGTAGCCATAATATAGGCACCTTGCAGCGGATAGCAAGGGTTCCGTGGGACCCGCAGCATATTTATAGGTCCCAGGTGGAAACGTTCTCTTTGGACTTGGAATTTTCTCGGTGCGGGGGCACCGACGGAATCACGTCATGGGGCCTGTGTACCATAATCCCTGTGAGCATGGCCATTGTTGATGATCGTATTAATCGTTTGTTTTCTTTTCTAGCGCTTCGTTGACACGATGGTTGTTTCAATGATCACCGTAGTGGCAACACTTCAAATTTTGGAAGGAACTTTTATTTTTCACGCTCATATTGATGTTTCCACGTTCATTCGGTACCATATATATAGCGTCGGCGTCTATTTGCCTCAAATGAAAGATCCAGTAACGTGAGTACAAGCATTTGTTTATTCCTTGATTTCTGTGGACCATGAAAAGATCCTCTTGTGCTTGCACTGCATCTTAAGAGGCAAGGCTGTGAGCGCGCTCTCGTAGCTTTGGGAGCTGTTCCCACTTCTTAATTTCTTAATACCTCCTGGGTTGCGAGCTGGGGTAAGACGGAGTGTAGTTTTCACTCGAGTTTTGCTGAGCAGGCATGGACGTGGCGTCCGAAAGGGCTTACTTTGCATGAGGTCACTTCGCTCGAACATGCGTTTCAGTTCAATTCAGTTTACTAATCCTCAGAGGCATTTCGATGAAGTCCATTACATCAAGGGGGATTATAGTACGGGACATTAACAGTGAAGGTTACCCGAATAACAGCTCGCTTAATTATGAGCACCGGGGTATACGCTGTCGCGTCTGTCGGTTTCCTGACGTTGCGCAGTGCGTATACGACCTGTGAGATGGATGCGTCGCGCCGTAAAGCATGATCCAGAATACTACACCAGAGTAAAGATCTCGCGTCCGTGTCCAACGTTGCTTTGTCTGGAACGCGACTCTTGACCGGTGTGTTGAACCTTCGCCGCTGTGCCACCGCCGGAATCGCGGCCGGCAACATGATGACTCTTTATAACGTTATCCAGGCGGAAACCGAGCTACCCCATTTAGGTACGCGGAAAACACACCAGCCGGAGACTCGTTCCGGGCACCAGACTTGGGCTGTCACGTGGTGTAAACACGACGGGAGAAAATGTGGGTGTATCGTGATTGCTCCCTGCCTCTCCCTCAGCAACTAAAAGAAAATAATTAAAAAGAAAAAGAACTAAGGAGGCGAGGTCTTGGAACCGAGCCGTGATGCCGCCCTGAACCAAAAACAAACAGTACCCGGTTTTGTTTCATAAACAAGTATGAAAAAAAAAAAAAAAAAAACACGAGGGGAGGATGTTTGTTTGTTTGGGCAACTGTTGCAAGTTCATTGCTAAAATCGTCTGTTCGCTCGTCTTGTTTTGCAAAACCAAAGAAGCGTCATGCATTGAAGTTCACTGTATATATATACCGGGTGTTCATTTTCAATTCGAACAGATTTATTACAAAAAATCCGTAAAAGATGCACTAGTACGGTTTGTTGAAGTGAGTTATACGGCTAGGGGACATTATGTGGGTGGCTAAGCCTTGCGAGAAGTTGGCTAATTACTTAAAATTCTTTAATTAACTTTTTAATTAATGAAAATAGACATATGGTTCAAATTAGAAATTTGCTCAGCGTCGTCGAAAACCCCTAAATCAGTCATTTTCAGAAAGACTTTGAGCGCGTGAGAAGCGTAGTAGTGAACTGAAGTTACCGCTCGTGGAGCAGGTACAAAGCTAGAGGTTGCGATAACGCGCCCGTGCGATTTTTCCGTCTCGTACCTTCTGAGAGAAGTTTCGATTGAGCCGCCAATGGATCGTGATTGTTCTTTTTAGTCTTTTGATAACTGTCGTAGACATGTTGCAAGGTAAAGGCCGAACTTGTAAGGGAGACCTATACTTCGTTTCTCCTTAACGCCAGACACATCCAAAGCTACGCGCTAATGGATCCAATTAAACAGCATCAAAAGCTCAAGTCACTGGGCCTTTTCTGTTTATGTTTATATCTGATCAGTCCCATCAGCTCGTAGCGTTGACCGCGTCTGGACTTAAGGTGAAACAATGTCACCCCCCCCTGTAAAGAAAAAAAAATAGACGAATATAAGCATACATCTTGTAGAAGTATGCAGGGTACTCGGGTCTGATTGAAGGTTCCAAATTAGTTATCTTAATTATCAGCTGCACAGAGGGCAATCCACTGAGTTGGCACGAGTCATGCTAAAGGGTTTACTTGGCTAGGTTGGTAGTTTCCAGAATTTACGTCAAATCAGAGTGAAATTTATAGTGACATATATAGTCAGTGACTATAGTGTTTCTGCTGCAGATAGACAGCTTGATTAATGTATAGTACGGCGGCTAATCTGGAGTCTTTTACGTGCATCACGCTGTAGCCAGTATAGGCGGTCGCACGCCGGTCGTGTTTCATTGTTATATTCGTGAAGTCATTTGTACCTCTCCTCGCGGTGTTTGTGTATATTTTTACGAGGTGAATTAGGTATACATAGAACGAGACTCATCGGGCTAATCATTGACTGCTTTACACCACGGTTTTGATACGTGGTTACGAGGTTATCGAGTATTTTGTGCATGCAGTTGGTGTTTCGACTATGCACGGTTACTGGCTGATCGCCTATCGTGTCAAGTTTTCTACTTCTCTAGTTTATCCAGCAAGCATAGCGCTGCTGTTAGCTTTGGGAGTGTTTTAGGGTGGAGTTGGCACAG
Source organism: Ixodes persulcatus (assembly GCA_013358835.2). Classification (NCBI taxonomy): domain Eukaryota; kingdom Metazoa; phylum Arthropoda; class Arachnida; order Ixodida; family Ixodidae; genus Ixodes; species Ixodes persulcatus. The sequence continues at coordinate 18,819 of JABSTQ010008246.1, read as the reverse complement.
TGAGATCTGAATTGTGAAACTAACCGGTGATGTTGATGTATGGTTTGTGTATACGTTTTTGGGAAGTGCTATTTTGAAATCCTGTAAGAAGATTCAATAAATTGCCTTTCTTGTTTGTGTGATACTAGCCCAAAGACAAAATGTATGTTTCAAGTAAGGAGATTTTTATTCTTTCGAATTAATACTACCAGTTAAAAAGATAGCTTGCTGCTTTTTTGTGATTCCGTAGGTACGTTTAATTGTGTGCATATTTCGTTTCATCAGATGCGAAGAATGTATTACACCATTCAACTCAATGTCAACTCTCACAGAATACCTCGATTACTTCCATATCCAACATTTTGGGCTGATTATAGTTAAAAAAGTGTCGAGGGGGCGGGAAAGCCAACTGACATAAGTTCTGAAGCAAGGACAACAAGGGGGGGGGGGGGGGGGGGTCATCACCAACTCGTTCAGTGCTCTTGTCCCTGAAGACCAAGCTGAAGAGCCAATTAAGTCAGAGGAAGAGGCGTCCAAAATGGATGGAACCAGCGACAAAGAAATGCTTGGGAAAAAGAAAGGGAGAAGAAATTTTGTGCACGTCAGACCCTGGCTCCACATCTCAAGGGGAGAGGGCAGAATCAAAGAGGAGGAGGAAGAGGCGAACGAAATCTTTATCTCCCAAAGCTCCCATCACCGAGCAAGATTCCGTCCTGTCCGGCCACGAGGACCTGAAGAGTCACTTAGTTGGTGTACTTTGAACTTCCTACGGCTGCACGATAAAAGGACGCTGACTGACCTGACGGCGATAATCATGGTTTTAGGCCTACATGCGCTATGGCGGTCAAGAGTAGACATGACAGAGTGCACACTAAAACCTGAACCCGCGTGGCGACACTTTGTTAACAAATTGGACTGGACTATTTGAACTTTAGAATCAGTTCAAACCAAAAAATCTGAGAAGCACCCTGGTGAAAGATCAGAAGGTAGCACTAAATTTTTATGCTTTGAGAAGACTATCTGTCGCCTTCGCACGTGCCTCAGTCTAATATATTTTTAAGATCTTCGAGTGTATACAGATCCAGAGCTGAGGCTATTGCACTCTTTAACAATGTTGTAACCTTTAACTGATTTACTTTGCACCTGGGTCGTTGAATGCAATGTCTAAATTATGTAACGGTCTTTTTTTTTTTTGCTCTAACATATGTATATACCTCATTTTTCATTCTTGCCACTTATGTTTTTAACCTGTAAATAAACATTTGCTAAAAAAATAAAAAAAATAAAAGGGGATTGGTGGCCGAGTGGTCTAGCGCACACCAGCTCGGAGCACGTGGAGCGAAAGCTCGCGCTGCAGAACCCAGGGATCCTGGGTTCAATCCCCACCCCTGCGCGTTTCGATCTGGATGAGCATCGTACCGGCGTGCGGTCGTGTATCACTACCGCCTGGTGCACGTTAAAGACCCCAGGCTAGCGGTTGTACTGCACTGGCTAAATTTCTCATCTACAGCTGGGAGACTCGTCGCCCATTGAGGCAGACCAAGACTTGTTCTAGGCTGTATAAACATACACACAACACAATTTTTTTTTACAACAAAGGGCGCACAAACACAAAACAGAAAGAAGAAGCAAATAATTTTTTTTAAGGTTTCCATCAGGAACACAGTTTGGTCAATACTAATTTCCGCAGCGCCTTTTTAGGTTTCGTTTTAACAGAAACAATGAACGTAAACATGAAAACAGAGGTTTTTGTTCAAACTCTACGCAATCGTGCGTACGGAGTTTTTTTTTTCGACATCTATGTTTTGTGGCATTGTTTGGAAAGTTTACAAGCGTCGACTCACGTAGCTTAATTTATCTAAGGAAATAAATTGCAGTTCAAATGAAACAATCGGCAGAACACAAACAAATATGCATTATTTTTTTTAACCAACTTTAATTGCTTCGCACCCTACTAAAATCCCGACACAGAACCAGTATATTAATGAAGCACTAAAAAAAGAAATAGTGTGAAGGGGATGGTTTGATCTCGGTGACAGTTTATTTGATTCCATATCATAGTCGTAGGCTTACGAACGTCTTGATGACCCGTAGACAGCTGAAATAAATAAAACCACATTAGGTTAGAAATATCGTCTACTATATCATCGGGAATAAGTTGATCAAGGCCACAGTAAAACGGTCACTGGGGACCGCGGTCCAGCGGCTTACGTTCTTTGAGTTTACGTACGAGTTTATTTCTTCTTTACACTTAGAATTATAATGTTTAACTAGCTCATTCTTTTTTTTCTGTAAAGTTTTTTTTTATGAATAAATTTTATCGAGCGTGAGTTGATGACAATAGCATAGGAGGTACACCCGCATAAAGGGGCTCTTTTCCCCACGGGATATGATTACTCTGAGAGATGTATTAAAGCTATTGCAGAACTTTCATAAATTCATTTCAAAGCGGGAGGAAGGCGGCGTAGAGTGGGCATCTTTAAATTTTCTAATTTTTATGTCAATGTATTCGAAAAAGTGAAACTGACCCCAGAATTCTGTAGTAGGTCACCATTTATAAGTGGTTCCGTGCAATGAACTGTACGCGTCACTTGAATGCCTTGAGTCAGTGTGATCAATTCCAGTTATGGGTCCGGTTAAGTGGCTGAAGGTCTTTCACGAGTTTTTTGGTTCCCCTCATGTCGGCCCTCAAGGAGCCAAGTAGTCACAGTAGTGATGTAGTCATGAGTAGAGTAGTCGTGCAGTCTTTTTTCCCGTTTCTCTCGTGAATTATTTCAAAACGAATCGGCATTTTCTGAGGCCACGCAGCAATGCCACATCCCAGGATATTTCCCAGGAGCTCCCGGGTGACGTCATTAATATCACCCTAGTCTGCCAGTTTACTGAATCTATGTGGCATTGTTATTAGTCGTTGTCCTTACTGCATTACATTTCGTTTAACGGAGCACCCTTATCCCCAAATTTTGTTCGCCTGTTCGTTCTTCCGTGAGGCTTTCTTTGAACTCCCGGTGAATTCGTATTCACATTTCTTGCATTGAACTTCTTAAATTTATTTTTTTGTGAATAAGATATTATATATGTTATCTTAATGTCTCAGTATCTATATCCGATTGAGGTTTTCACACAACAGCAGTTAAGCGGTGAGTATCAGGTAAAAAATGGATGTCTTGGAAAATGGTCAGATATTTGACAGGTTGTCTCTCAATTTAGCGCGCGTGATTTACGAGTTCTACAATTTTACTCATATCCAGATCCTGTTTACAATAAGTCCTTGTCAACTAAGTTTATACTTTGCTAATCGCGCCACATAGAGACAACTGCGAGATAGAAAACATAGAGTTCGCACGAATTTTTCGCATACCTGTACGCACGAGACAGTGAAAAACACTTAGCAGTCCTACTTACGTTTGCAAGTGCTCTCGCACTCTTCCAGAGTTGCAAACCTATTCTTCGAATCATCCTTTAGCCAGTACCTCGAACGTTCACATGTGTTCGACGTCATGTTGTAGAAATACCTCACGTGAGTTCCCTTGGTTTGCTTCACCGCTGGTCTAAGACATTTTCGCGTAGGATTTTCTAGGCTGTCCAAACCTGAAGAGAAATAGATTCTCATTAGTTTGGTGCCGATTAAAGCTGAATTCACGAGAATGAACACAAAGGGGAAAACCTCTCCGAGTCTATATCACCGCTAACCGAAATCATCAGCGCTTTAACTCTCATTTAGTAAACAATTTGGAGGTTTTGTGTTCACCTATACAATTCTCTCGAACTGATATACCCAAAGCGATTTGGCGTATAACCAAAAATAAATATTCAACTATCATTCGGTATGTTTGCCATAGTTGCGCTTGGACGCACAGAATGTTCGTACAATTTTAGTTCTAAAAGAGAACATTATTTTGTATTACTCGGTGACTCCATCGATGGAACGTGAGAATAAAGCAAGGTTCGTATATTTTTATATGAAATAATGCGTTTCATTCGGTACCTTTAAGCAGTGGACAAGCCATTAAAATATATAATCTATAGTTCATGCTGGGCGTGGCAAATGTCATTAATCTTATCATCGCTCCGCTGTCAATGCGATTGGCGCAAGAATCTCAACATAAAAGCCACGCCTTGCGTACTAGTGACTCTCCAGCATGTAAACTAACGCTTCTAAGGCACTTTAGTCTCCCGCAAAAATCGGATTTTCATCGTATTGTGCTGCGATATACTATCTGCTATTCACTGGACATTGATAGGCTGCCAAGACCGGCAGTCTTGATGGTATGAAATGCACATTGCAAAAGAACTTTGGAAGCTCGCAACCAACACGCGCTGAGTAGTTGCGCACACAGCTATGGCCTCACTCTTAATTAAGCTGAGACTCAAGGAAATGCCACAAGCACGAGAGCTCCAGGTCGCTGCTATGAAGCGTTCTTCCGCAGGGCTAGCACTCGCGCTAGAATACGCGCCTCAATGCCAGGAGCGCGGGCTAGTTCGCGGCTTACACAAGGTGGTGTAAGCATAGGGTGAAAATATCAACGAGTATTCTTACCTTGTTCAAAAAAGAAAGAAAAAAAACTTGCTTTGAGCTATTTGCCGTTGTATTCGCAGACGACGTCATCACCGGTCTCGCCTAGTTAAATTTGCCGCCAACAGATGTCGAAAGCGTCGAGTGCGCCGGCGCCGAGCTTAGCAGACAATTTTCAGGAACTATTCACTATGCCGGCGCGCGTCTTTCTAATGTTAAATTTTAATTGTGCGATAACTGATTCGTTAAAAATGAAGTTAATAAGAAACCAGAAATTGACTCCGTAAGTGTGACATCATGGGTCCAAACAAACCGTTGCTAGGGTCGTTGTTGTGGACAAATACTTGTGGCTCGGTTTCGTTACGAAAACCCGACCGTTCAAAAATCAGGAGTAGGATTTAAACTTCTAAAAATCACACATATAGAAAGCTTGATTGTCATATATGTTTCGACAGACGTGTGCCGGTAATCGCTTGTTTCTGAAATATTTACGACTGCAACTTCCGGTCTTCAAGAAGCCTGCAGCAGACGACGAATGCAAGAAGTATGCCATCTGCCACACGCCAGCCGGCCAAGCCGGCGCCGTCGTTTGAATCGTGTGACTCGTGTGAATAAAGGCGATATTCTGATATTGCATTCATTTTAAATATAATGAGTTTCAGACACATATAAGAATTCATAGTGGGGTGCAATGCAATATATGGTTTATCGAATGTCCGGGCGTCGATCAAGATGATCGTCTGCTAACAGATCGCATTGCACCCGTGAGAAAAGCACTTCAAGCGATGAGTTGAGATCCCAAATTTTGTTTGCGGACTTGCGCTATGCGAGGGTGCTTCGTACCTGGTTGTAACCATCGCTGCGATGGTAACTGCGAAATCGCGATAGACATGCAGTCATTTACCTGACAACCTCAATAATAATATTAATAAACGACTTACCTCGACGGCGTACTATTTGTTTCTCATGCTGACCTGCACTACGCCGGTAATGCACTTCAGGTCGTCGTCGTAACTGAGCTGCATGCTGTGGTTTGATTTAAGGCATTTTCACCCCTCTGAACTAAGCTGGATTGAGAAAAAAAAACGCACATTGCGGAGGCCTCTACGGCCATGGCGATGCACTTGTTTTTGTCGCTCGTTTACCGACGCAATTCAATGAAGACGCCCGCTGGAACAGAGGCCAGCAAATCTATCGTGTCATCTGCTACCAAAGCAAAACGGAGTGTAAAACTTCAGAAATAGCTTTCATCGTTGCAATACGACACTGAGACGACAAGAACATCTTCATAATTAGATATCAAGAAGTTAGGTTGCTTACAAAAAATTATTTACTTACTTGTAAGCAAAAATCTAGCCTCATGTGGAGTCTCCAATGCGATAGTCCATAGCAACGTCTCTAGCAACGGTTAGTTTGGACCCAGACGCCATGTTGTGACGTAGTCACTTACGGGGTCAATTTAAATCCCTCGTGGCTTACTATTTTTGTTACGGAGATGATCGGTCGAGGCGCTGCATTACTCTCATTTCTCACGTTACGCCACCTTTCGGCAGCACATACAACTAGACGAGACTGTCATGCCGTCATCTGCGAATGCCGCGCCAGATAGCCCGAAAAAGGCTTTTTATTTTATTTTTTTTAAAAGGTAAGCTCATTCATTGATATTTTCACTCCACGCCTCCACCACCTAGCCGCACCTCTGTAGTAAATCGCAGCGCGATACGTGGAGAAGTTGATTTTTGCGCACCAGCTAAAACGGGTTAGAAGCCTTCATTTACATGCTGTAGAGTCAATGATACGAGCAGAAAGAGTCCCAACCGCATCGTTTCGTACTTGTGCAGTTCTTCCAGCATTCCTCAGCCGTCGGGAATTTGTTGGGGTAGCCGCCGCAACCGTGGTGACCAAACTGCTCGCAGCGTTTGGTGGCTCCGTTGTAACCGAAGACGGTCTGACTGTTCTTGTTTCCGCAAGCGCGGCCTCCGTTGATGGGGAAGTTGCACGGATCCTTCACGTGCTCTGCGTGCAAAACAATGAGGATGTGTCACGTGATCACACAGTACGCTGCGACATCGCAGATTAGGTAACCTTCATATGAACGTTTTTTTGTTGATCTCAAATATGGATTACGTTTATTTTCATTGATGTCCCACAGTGCGACTGTGGGTCGGCTCCCGAATGCCTATGCGGAGCGCAAGTTCGTCTGCTTCTTTGGCAGGGGTTGTGGTGACGTCAGAGAGACTCCGAGCTCTGATTGGCTCTGATTGAAGGATAGTGGGTAGACCTCGAACCAAGCTGCCTTGAGGTCTACCCACTATCCTACCAATCAGAGCCAGTCAGAGCTCGGCGTTCTGACGTCACCGTAACCCCTGCAAAATAAGCAGACGAAGTTGCTCTCCGCGTAGGCACTGACAGCTTAGAAAAGGCGGGGCATGTCTTATTATGTTAATGCTACTTGCTTCGTGATTGGTCTGCCGGCATTCTTATCCACAAATGCCGCAAGCTAGTTGGCTGTAGAGTGATAATTAGATGCGCGGGACCCGCCATGCGCTGCGTTTTATCAGCTTTCAGTAACCATGTAAATAATCATGTAAAAAAGATGGATCTCGTTTTTACTTATATTTTTTTTCACTACGAGGAGAAGTCGTAACCTCTCGATTGGAACGCGCAGCTTGAGTATGAAAGTATTTTTATTGTTGGGGACCCTCGCTTTTTGTCGACTAAACTTCAGTCGCGAAAAAAAAGTACTTTTTGTTACGTACAGCAAGTTAGGTGTAAACGGGAATATTTTTATTTTATCAAATAAGTAGTTAATTTTAACCACATATAGTAACTTATTTCGTCTCACTTTTAACAAAAAGTGATTTGTTTTAAGGCAATTATTCAGGCATGTGTTATCGTCACGAGGAAACGTACAATGTTTGTATTGTGTTCTCATAATTATAAAAAAAAAGGCCGAAATGGATTTGTGAAAAAGGCCAACGTAGCTTACTTGCACAAGTCGACCAGCATTCGTGTTTCTCGACGAAGTTGTTTCCGTTGCCCCCGCAGCCTTTGTATTCGAACTCTTCGCACTTCTGGCTCGCCGGATTAAAGCCGTACATCGACATCGCTATTCCTGACTTACAAGTGTGGCCTTCGTCAATGGGCAAGACACATGGATCTTGTTCGAATTCTGTGAGAAATGCGCGTAGTAATCAGTATATGCTAAAAAGACGCATAGTTGCAAGAAAAATGTAGCTAGCATCATAAATGTGTATGAACGAAAGTTTTAATGAAGCGTATTTCTCTATGATATAATAAATTTACGCTTCTTCGAGGTAGAGCTGAACACTAATGTTGAGATTAAATCAGGTTAGCCAACACTGTACTCAACACTTGGATAACAAGTGGGACATTAAATAGGCTCGCTAATGGTTTCTTATCTCAGTATTTTTAAATACAAGTGTGAGCTCACACGTTTTCAAGAACTGAGAGAGTGTCACACGATATTTGTTTGCAATAATTGACGCAGCAACGCCGATGACGTTTTGAAAGAACAAAACTCAGCACTTCCGGAATATTACTGAACTCGCATCTTACGATTCACTGTATTGCCATAGGAATGTTTGCTTTATATAAATACCTAACGACAAACCACATCTAAGCATTAGGAACTCAACAGCAAACCATCCAAATGAAGGCCCACGGCTTTCTTCTATTGCAACATAAAAAATAAAGAAGTACCAAACAAAGTGTGACACTTCATTTCATACAGGTAATCGCTTTCACGAAACGGGTTCAGGATTGTGAAACATGTCGTTCGGTGAGAGTTACCTTACTTATAGCTCATCCACAGCTTAAACACCTCGGAAAACTGTCGGGTGGACGTATTTTTGTTCAATAAAACCCATCTGATGCCATAAACTAGTATGGAAGAATAGCTTAGCTGCAACCATTCGGGCAAATGGGGAGACCTTACTCTGACATTTGGCGTGGCACGCTTCGAGCGTTTCGAACAGCCCATCCTTGGAACCGCAGCCTCCGTAAGAAAACCATTCGCATCGCATTTTGTCAGGATTAAACCTGTACATGCGGAAGTTGCCTCGGCACACATCCTTCGGCTCTGGGGCGGCGCAGTCTCCCAGCACGGGATCTGCAATTGGCGAGGTCCGAGTATAACACCATTTACGCGTGAGTGCATTAGCGAGTTTTACAATAGCATACCATAAAGATTTCGCTTAGGCAATGAACTAAAGTCATCGCCATGCGCCAGTCCAAATCGCGGTTTCGGCTCGGCGAGTGAGCAATGGCTACGACGCTTTTTCTTTAGCGTACGAGACGCGTTTGGGTGCATACACTATTCTAAAACTCTCTGTAGAGGTAAAATAGGGGCTTATCACAGGAAGCAAATTCTTTTGACGTTCGCAACAACGTAAACACATTAAAGTTTAATTCAAACGTTGTAAATCGGAAATATTGATTTTGTTTTCTTCGGGCGTTCATATGACCCGCACCAATATTGCGATTTCGTTTCACCAATACTCTCGTTAAGATGCTGCATCAATACTGCCCCGAAAAAGAACTTTGAACACAAATTACTTAGTACTGTCATTGAAAACGCTAGAACGGCAAGACGTCATGACAGCCGAACATCCCCTGATCGGGGCGATCAGATGATGTTCGGCTGTTCAGAATGTTCAGAATATCACGTATAACATTTGAATGAACTGCGCTGGGCGATGCGCAGTTTATTTTTTAGGTAAATATTTTTTTTCTTGGGACACGCTGTACTAAGAGAATGTATAAGTAAACTCGCTGTCATTTTCTAATATTTTCGGTGAATCTTATCTCGAAGCCTTGATTGGCTAACCTGGCTTGATTTGAAGCTGACGTGGCGTCCCTGACCAATCAGCTTTCTAAGGTGTCTGTCATCACTCAGCGGACAAAATGCCCACGAGTGCAGATCCAACCCACGGTGGGGTTTTGGAAAAGCTAACTTGAGCTATGCTAGCCAACGTCAAAATTTGATTTGTAGGTGAGATAAAAATAACAGCGAAGAAAAGGTAGCGCGGAAGCTCGTTAACATCAGGAGTGAACGTAATAATAATAATAAAAGCAATGACAACACTCATGGCAAGCTTAATCGAAGGGTGCGGCTTGCTCTCCCCACTTGGTGAATGTAGGTATACTCTCAGAAACTGAACTGCCACTGATTTTGCTTGCAGAAACGGAACACCCTCTTCTCGAGTGTTTGTCACCAATTCATGCTTTTCAAAAGCATATATAGTCGAGCAACAATGGCAGTTGCCATTTCTTGTCCGCAAAGCGTGGGATTGGATCCAAGTCCCCGCCGAACCCTGACATAGTCCTCGTATCCAATACATACTCAAAGCAAGCTCCCAAACAATGGCGGACTCTGATAATTAGTGCTGTAGCCACCAGATAGCGCGCACCTTTCAAAAGGGTCGATCGATTGAAGCGTCATTCTTTGTGCACTCCGCTGTTATACAAAATAAAATTATGGTAACGCTACTTAAACTAAAAGGAATGAAGTCCTTCCGTTAATTAGTACTGGCTCTATACAATCTTTGATAATTATACTCATTTCTTAAGTATTCACTAAATAAAATTTAGTACAAATAGAGACAAATTTTTTTCTTTGAAACCTTGATTGGGCGTTTTTTTTTTCCTTCGGGGAGTTTGTAGAAACGTGAATGATAATGACACTGTCCTCTCACCTCTGCACAGTTTCTTACAAAATTTTTCGTTTTTGAAAACGTTCTTGTCCCACATGATGTTCCCGCATAGCGGAGTTGCACGCGGCTCGCAGTTCTTTAGAGTCTCGTTATAGAACCAAAGAGTGGTCCTCTTTTCGCAGCCTTGCTCGAAGGGCGGATGCTGGTCGTAGCAGCGTGCCGTGGCTTTCTTGTTGTCTTCCGAAGAAACAACTGGAGCCAAGAGAAGTCATATTAGGTCGCTTTTCGAAAGGCAACAAATTAAGATTGCATGTATTTTATGAACGTCGTGTACGATGTTTGTCGGACCGTAGTCAGTGGACTATACGTGTTTACAAGTTGAAATTTTACTTTGTACGGATTATCTATACAGATACGAACTGTACAATGATCTTTTTTTTTCTCTCTGGGTCTTTCATCATTCGAGACTTTAAGAATTTTCGTGAATGACAGAGTACTTCGAAGTGAACCTTTCGGTAAGCATCTAGCTGGTTAGAAAGTATTAAAATAGGACAGAAATAAAATTTAAACGCCTGAAATTTGAAAACCCAACATTTCGAGGCCAGCTCGGCCCCTTGTTCATGGGCGGCTGCTTTTGCCAAAACTTTGAAAACGCAAAAAAAAAACAAAAAAAACCTGAACTTTGAAATGCAGCAGTCGCACCGCGGGTGATTTCCGACACCAGGCACTTCGAAAAAGGTGACACCTGGCATTTTGAAAGACGACGGCAAGGACATAAACAGCCACCCGTGATCAAGGGGCCGAGCAGCCCTTGAAACGTTGGGTTTTTAAATTTCTGACTGTTAGAGTTTTTTTTTTTGTTTCTTTCAGTTCTATGACAGAGTACGTTAATGATGAGTTATGTACTATACAAGCGGACGTGTACGATACTCATTAGAAGTAATTAAATGACCTGTAATCGATTCCTTTTCGGAGTAACTTTGTAATTGTTTTATCACTTTAATTAAGTAGTAATCAAAAGAGTAATTCAAAACTTTTGTAAGTAATAACATTACTTGTAATTCTTACCATTGCCCGCTCCTTACTGTGCCTTTTGTTTGTACAAGCTTTCTACCAAGGAACCCTCAAAACAAGTCTCCGACAGGAGAATGGTTCACGAAAAATGGATGGATTAAGAAGATTAGTAGTTTCTAGTTCGGTGATTCTAATCCAATAATGGACAGCTAAAAAAAAAAAAAAAACGTTTGTAAACCTGCAGAAGGAGCTGTTGTTTCGAAAACCTGAAGTAATCCTAAAAGTAGGGGTTACTTTCTGAAGTAACGGCCAATGACTTTTCTATTCAAGTAATAACATAATATAATTTAACACTTTTTCACCAAGAGTAATTATATTTGTAATCGATTACTTTTTTTAGTAACGTGTGCACAAGGCTGTTTACAAGTTTCTTTGTTTTATACATAAATCTGTTGTGAGTTTTATATTTTTTTCTCGTATAACTATTTCGACTTTAGTTTCATATGCCTTCCCCCTATTGTAATGTCTCATGGTGCTCTAGGAACCAGAACGGATTTGCGAGCTTATCAAGCGGGCACTTGTAAATGCGTGAAAAATAGTTTATGTGCAGAGTAGGCACCAGGTGGGAACTATCCAAAAAGTATGTAATAAAGTTTTTTTTTTTTTTTTTTTACAATCGAAATTTGTTTTTATTCAGATGGTGCGGATTTTATAGGGCGGAAAGAATACGGTATATAGTTTTATTTCAGCCTAAGCTGCAGATTCTTTAAGTTTGCTCGGGAAGTGCGAATAAGAATGTTCAAACTTACCCGCTGCCAGCGAGGCCAACAAAACGAGGAACTTGAGTGTCATGGTGACCCAAGAAAGAACGTGGCACACCCTTTGTCACCTGGTAAACTGCCGAAGCAGTCCTCAGCCGCCGAATATAAACCGCTCTGACCACGAAAGGTCAAGGTGAAAGAGCCGCGCGTCAATCCACTTATCTGGAACTCGGTCACTCCGTCACAAAGTCACGCTATCAGAAAAGGTAAACAGCCAGCTGGGGTGTTCTCACCGATTAATTTTTTTTTGTCAAAGCGCTTTTCTTCGTGTAGACATCTCTCAACGGTACCTAGTGTTTTCCACGAAAGAACAGAGTTACGAAATCGCTAGATTGGGCCTTGGCCTTTCCATTTTTGCGGTTGTTTCATATCAGCGACATATTTGCTGACACCGTATGATACTACGTCATGTGGATTCTTCTGACACTATAGGTGTGAAATCTGCACTCCCTTAATAGGGCATCTAGCAAAACCCGGAATGTTCTGCTCTAGTACGTTGAGCGCTTGTTAAGGCACTTGAAATCGACTTGAGCAACGCATTTAGGTGGTGGCCTCATTTGAAAGATACCCACTGGCAGACTAGAAATGGTAGAGTGGGACAATTTGGCGCCCACCGTCGAAAAGAGCACCGCATCTGCGACAATCGCTTGATTTCGTTGAGGCTACAGCAACTCGAAATAAAGGTCGAGATTTAACGGATGCACAAAACGGTGGACAACCAAAGAAGACAACTTCAACAACCACGATGGAGTGGTGTCGCATGAGTATAGCCTAAAAATCAATACAGAATGTCTAGAAGCGCCATATTCACACCTAAAAATAAACACGCAGCTTTCAATTACGGGTTTAGTTTGAGTTCCTGTCGACTCAATATAAATTAATAAGTGCAACGTTTTACATGCATTGTTTTCGAGTCACATTATCTCTCTGACACATATTTTTTATAGCCGCTGACACCTTAAGAAACGCACATTGTGGCTTATGATGTTCAGACGTTTCGCTTTTTGGATTCTCACTTCGGCGTTCTTATGACCTTATTATCTTGTGCAGCTGAGGCTTTATTTTTTAGAGCGCAGCTCTTAGGCGCCCGTTTCCGCCTATAGCGGCGTCGCCGTCGGGGTAACCCCGCTAAATTTTGCGGTAAAACTGACGTCACATGACCTCAACATTAATTCAGTTTCCCCGCTAAATTTTGCGGGAAATCGAATTCGTGTTTAGGTCATGTGGCGGCAACAAGGTATTCTGAGGTATTTTGAGGAGGGGAGGAGGGGAGAAGAGGAGGGGAGAAGGAGGAGAAAAGGGGGGGGGGTTAGAGGAAAGGAGGAGGAGGGGAGGAGGAGAAGGAAAAGAGGGGAGGAGGAGAAGGAATGGAGGGGGAGGAGGGGAGGAGGAAAGGACGAAGGGAGGGGGTGGAGGAAGAGAGGAATCCCTGAGGGGATGCCAGCTACCCGTTGTGCAGGCAAGTGCTATCACCATCCATAAATCACTGGGAGGCACGCGTGAAAACGTGGTCTACTCGTATGCCAGGTGGCCATCTACATGCGTACGGGTCTCTCTGCCGCACCCATCGATCTCTTTGGCATGTCAGACGAAGTTGGAGAACTGTGTGCCGCCAAGTTCGGCAATGGCTTGCTACTGGTGGCTCAGTATCTCTCGCCTACAGCACTCACCAAAGATTTCGTGCACTTTTTCGCGATTTGCGTTAAGCACACGTGGATCCACACCAATGTTAGTAGTAAGGGACTTTAATGCAGACTAAAAGACAAACAAAAACTTCATACCACTCATGCAGGAAAAGATCACATTTGTCTCCCTCGTAACTCTTCCCACTGCTGTGACGACCTCTCGAAACGCATGCACAGACCTCGTCTTTCAAAGTCAGCCATTGATCTAACACCTCGAGCACATATCCTGTCACTTGCCACAGTCTCACAAGGCTTGCTTCATAACAATCAAGGACTGGGAGAGAAATGGTATTTAAAGAACTAGTAGAGGAGGAGAGTGGTCTATATTTGTTCATATTGTGATGATTTTGGACGCCGAACTATGGCGACGATGTGGAGGGCGCGCGAGGGGCAAGCGCGGGTTTAAGGAACGGGGCACGACCACGTGGCGGGGGGAGCAGGTCAGTTCAGCGATGGCGGCGTGAGCCGCCGAACACCGGGCTTGAAGAATAAGCAGTCATTCATCACGACTCGGCCCCTTTCTTCGGACAAGCGGTGAGCTAGAATACCACATTTGGCGTCGCAACGTGGGGCTCGCAGCTTGTCTGGACTCTGGGGCCAAGTAGAGCAGAGTCACGATGGAAATTCAGTGACTGTTGGACGGGAAGCACATCACTCGCAATGGATCCCTGCTTGGATGCCACTCCCGGGCCAAAGGCAAGTCCTGAGGGTCCCTGCTGAAGAAGGCCAACGGGAGGTACCTGGCCTGTTACGAGTAGCAGGAGATGTGCAGCCTGTCGCTCGCCCTTGTAGACCGGACGGGGGGAGCGGCCGAGATGCTCGAGCTGTCCGCGGGCGGCCATGCAAAGGACGCCGGGCTGCGGGACGCCATGTTCACCAAAATAGTGGCCCCGAGGGACGTCCACTCGCTGCTCTTTTGTGCCATCTCCGCGGAGCACGCTCAAGACTAATGCCGAGGAAATAAAAAACGCCCAGCAAACTTCGACAGAGCCGAGAGCAAGTAGGATGAGATCGAGAGAATCACGTGCTTCGTGAAAGTGTTGACTCTGACACGGTCCCGTTCTCCCGCCTTGCACCTGCTGTCCTGTTTCCTGGCATTGACAGGACATAGCCAGAGTGAAGCTTTCAGATGTGAGAACTCCATTTCCTTTCTCTGGACAAGCGCAATTTACGCAAAACTTACGAACATTTTGCTTCGGGAATACTCAAAAGTTCGTTACTTTGTCGTAATATAAATTTACGAACTTTTTTGTCGCAAGAAAGTTTCGGGAATCTGGCCTCTGAGTCTGTTCTTCAGACAGTTCGCTTCGGTTACATGCGTCTGGAGAACTCTTGTTTGATCTGACTGCTGTGGAATTTGCGATATGGATGGAAGAGAGTGCCCCTTCTTCAGCGCGAAGTGGCGTAGTGGGTATGGGTTAGATGACTCGCCTGTCGAATTCACGGTGCCAGAGACGACCGAGCAAGTGGCCATAGACTGACCTTACTAAGCGTTCCGCGCATGCGTGACGCTGCCATAACTGTAGTTCATAGGTGGCAGGTGCCAGTTGACGGGACAGCTCGTGCTGCCTCATGCTCTGCTCGCGCAGACCTTCAGCGCGAATGTCGCGCGCGCAGAAAGACTACAGTTCTCGCAAAGCATGGCGGCAGCGGTGGCGTAATGAGACTGACTGTGACATCGGCCTATGCGGAGCGCAGGTTCCTCTGCTTCTTGCCCACGGGTTGCGATGATGTCAAAACGCCGAGCTCTCAAAGGGTTGATAAAAGAAATAGTGGGTAGACCTCAAGGCATCTACCATTGAGGTCTACCCCCAATACTTTCAATCAAAGCCAATCAGAACTCGGTGTCGTTTTGACGTCACCCCAACTCCTCCTCAAGAAGCAGACGACGGAGCTCTCCGTATTGGCCCGAACAAGTTCAGGACCAATAGTCAGAATGATGGTTTGACCGCCCGGGTTTCGAGCAGCGTTCTGGGGTCAGGAGAAGAAGCCATGGTGTCCGATGCCCCTGATGTCTCATGTCGACCCCTGGACGGGTCAGAGCCGTGACGACAGAAGGCCTAGTGACACTGCGACGTCAGACTGGTTCAGGCTTGGCCGGTCACTGTTGCGAACACCTCCGTGTGGCGCACCCACTTGAGTACTTCTCTTCTCTCGCCTCTCTGGTTTCTTTCTTCTCTTCTTTCTCCGTCAAAAATCAATCATGTCGCACGGATAGAAAAGAAAATGATTGCCTAGCGTTTAGTTGCATCTGTGTAAAAAAATTGAAATTGTCTGAATATTTACCAGGTTTACACTACCCTAATATTAAATGGCAAAAAAAATTACAATCTGCCTCAAATAAATTGTTTTAATGGTCGTAATACAATCGTCTGATAAAATAATGAAACCATTTGTTAGGTTTCGGGCAACTTATGAAACAACTGCTTTAAACTAAAAATATCCGGAAGCATTTGTTTCAGGGGTGTATCTAAAAAAAAGAAAAAAAGACGTCCCGTTCTTATTTAAATTTTGCGAATTTCGTCACATTCTCACTTGGTCTGTCTTGTTTAAACCTTCTCATAAGATCCGAATCAGTTTTTTTCGCAGTGGGCCCATTCTCATTTTTCCCGTTCTCGCTACAACCGAATGGCGCCAGTTCGGCATGCTTTTATCCTCGTTATGCCTTCGCGGCTTTGTTGGTGAGTCTTACCTTGCTTGGGTCCCGGCATACCATCATATATATATGTAGTGTCCTTCGTTTTCTGCAAAATTCTGAAAATGTTTTTTTTTTTTTTTAATCTGGTTAAACACGAATATCAACCTAATTGAAAACAACAATTTCATCTTTTTCAAGTTTTTTTTTTTTTTTTTTTTGGCGTTGCAGAAATGTGGAGCTTATAAAGAAACTTGTTGAAAGTGCACATGGCAAAAGCAATGCAAAACATATTCGAGTAATGCTTTCTAAAAAAAAAAGAAACTTATTTTTTGTGAGGGAAATTTTGATTAGAAAAATGGCTCGCTGACGTTGCTGTGCGTTGCAAACAGTAGTTTTGATGTTGAGAAAACATTATCTCAGTTAAGATATGCCGGAAAACTGGACAGGTCTGCTATCGGAATAGAAACGCAGCGCATGCAGATGATTACGTATGCCAACAAAAAGGTTTTTTACAATTAAAATGACCAAGCGAATTCTTATGCCTCCTTTTATCCGATCACCTGCAGATTAATGACTGGTTTGTGTAAATAAAACATTCCATGTCCTAAAACCAATCAATACTTTTTGCAGGCGGCGGAAGGGAACAATAGAGTGCTGGAGGCGGAACTTCTGCGTTTTGTACTGGTCACAACTATCGACCTTTCCAACAATTGCCTTCTGCGCGCTGCCATCTTTGTCTACTGTGCTGTGGAAGGTGTTTTGCGCGTGCGCAGTAGCTCTTTTTCACGAAACATGAGACGCCGCGCACGCGTTTTCTTGCCCAGTGACTCAGCACTTTTTGCCTGGGTGATAAGCGCCAAAAAGGTCTATAGGCGTCAGTAGATTCGTGCTTCATCGCCAACACTTTTTTTTTGGAAATTTCTATACACAAGTATTATCACAGAATGTGTTTTATCAGCCGATTTTTATGGAGATATGTAACGTTCTACTGTAACATTTAGCTGTAACGGAAAAGCGACACCGAACAGAGTTTCTTCTATAGAGAACCATAGGGGGCCTAGTGAGAAGGGTGAAACGAGAACTGGTTCAAATGAGGAGGGGTGAAATTCGAAGGACGAAACGGGAAAGAGCCAAATTCGATGGGTCAAAGGAAGATCTTTATGATAATGGTTGTTTTCGGAAGGGCCAAATGAGAAAAGTGAAAGAGGACGGGCTAAAATGATAACCACCTTTGTTTCAGTTATGCACATTTGAACAATGATGCGCGGTCTCTTTAATGCTTGCGTTAGAAAATGTAAGTCCGCTAATATGTAATATAGTTGTCGTCCTCGGCTGAATCACAAACTTCAGTAACATCAGTTTAGATCACGGGCAACGATTCGAATCATTTTATTATGTGTGCAGCCCGAAGAGTATGGCCGATTGCATATTGTTTAGTTTATGTTATGAAAACTGCAACGTACTAGAAGGTTACCGTATGACAGCAACTTTGAGTGGACACCACGCATCAATTCTTTTTTTTTTTTTTAATTGTGAATGATGATGCGAAGACGTGCATTGTTAAATATACTATCCAAACATACCATTGATAAATACATTTATTAAATTAATCAGATAATTATTGTCACAAAAGAGATACGATACGTGAAACCGTGGAAATGTTAGTGTGCTGATTCTGTATTCAAGGTTGTTGACGGGATGAAGAATAATTTGCTGAAACCAAGAAAAGAAATACTAATAAATATTTTACCCTTGAAGCTATCTGGACAGGTGCTGTAGTATTTTATTTAAGATGAGTTTATCGCATAGTGATGTAACTTTAATATTTAAGTTTAAATAAGACATGCTAAAGATGTATGTGTCCATGCAAGAGGCACTACATTTATTTTCAACCGTGTCGAATTGACTGAATAGCATGAATAGCACTTACTTTTGCATATGCTCTCGCATTCCGTTTGGTTGTCAAATCGGTTCTTCAATTTATCCTTACCCAGTGGAAATAATAAGTCGACTGTTCACAGCTGTCGCATTGTCACGTTGTAAAAATATTTTTTGAAAGTGCGGCCACTGTGTTTTTTATTTTGAGTAGACATTTATGTGTAGGGTATTCTTGAGTTCGTGGACCTGGACATATAAAGAATTTATGTTTCTTGACCTTACATTTTGGTTTAATTTACTTAAATCTCGAAAGTTTTCCTACGTCAATCATTTAAACAGGAAACTCAACGCTCGCACAACAATTTTTGTAGTATAAAAAAAAAAAAGAGAAGAGGGAGAAATCGACTGTTGAAGGTTAGACCGAAAACTACCTTTATCGGGAAGTTGTGTTAGTCCTAAATTTACAGTCGGAATTCATAAGTGTTCCACCATTTCCCCCATCGACCATTTCATTTCCAGAACGTTGTCCCGAATGGAACCATCTTCCCGCATCTTTGGTGAAAGTATCAGTAGGGGATTTATTTAAATATGCATAACCAATCATTTTTAATGT
>JABSTQ010008245.1:0-64864 GCA_013358835.2 Ixodes persulcatus | reverse complement strand
TACCCGAATACATTCCGTTAGAGTATTTGCACTGATTTGAGTTTTAAGCCTATCATATGCTAAAAAAGAGCAAATGCCGATGGTGGGTTTCGACGATTGCAGTGTGTGGCGTTTTTTGAACCACTCTCAATCTCAAAGATTCAAAAGAGAGCTTCTATATTTTTTTTGTTATATATATATGCAAGTCGGTAAAACGGCATTTCAACTAATCTATATTCGACGATCCAAATTTTGTAAAAATCCCCAAACATGCCTCTCGACGAACAACTGTGACCTCTCTCTCTCTCTCCCTATATAGAATATATCCTTTAACTTTTGTTTTATACAGAAAGTACAATTGCAAACATTTTATTGCGTGCTGCACTTTTATGTAGATATTTTTTTTGATTGTTCTCAATTTGCTTCAAGACAAAGAATGTAATATTCACAGATCTTTAAAAAGAGCCCTACCGAAAAAACAAAACGAAAAAACAGTATGATTACAGTATGGAAAAACAAACCTGAAACCTGAGAAACGCTTGCATAAACCTGCCTGCAAACCGAGCCCCGCGAACCCCAGAAAGAGTCCCATACTATTTAGTTGAGCAAAGTTTCGTCAAAAATATGCGTTTTTTTGTTTTATTTAGAGTCAATATTAAAAAAGAAATGCAAATATCGCCAAATGCCTCGATAAAACAAAATACTAAAGAAAAAAAAGAGGAAAAAAAAAAGCAAGCTTGGCTCACCGGGAAGCGAACCCTAGACCGCGCCGTGGAAGTCAGAGGCGTTACCACTGCGCTAAGGCTCAATGCGGAGGGCAAGTTCGTGTGCTTCTTGCGCAGGGGGTAGCGGTGACGTCAGAACGCCGAGCCCTGATTGGCTGATCGCGACCCCCCTATCTGAGCGTCGTCTGCTCCTTTGAAACGTCGTCTGCGTCTGTCTCACCTTTCCTTTGACTTTCGGAAGTCCAGAGGCCAGATTCACAAAACCATCTTACGCCAAAAGAGTGCGTAAGACAAAACGTGAGAACAATTTGTATTCACGAAACGAAATTATCGTAAGTTTTGCTCAGGTTCCGACGGAATCCTACGACGATCAACTCAGCATGGCCGACAGCGTCGCTCAGTTACTTGGTCGCGACGATCAACGGACGTTTATTTTTGTACGTGCTCTTCTCACGCGTCCCGACTACAAGCAGCAAGAAAAAAAAAATAAAAAGTACTTGAAATAAACTACGACGAACAAGAACGCTGGATCCACAAACACCCGGGAAATGCCCCAACGGCCACGGTTCCACCGACCCCGAGTAAGCGACTTCGGCAGATAGGCCTAGCAGGCACAACGGTGCTGCAACGGTCCTTGGCCGTTGCAGCACCGCCGTCAGTCGCCGTGTGCCCACGACCGGCTGACGTGCTGAATGGAATATGCCGGCGCGACCCTTGTGAACCCTTCAATCTCTTCCTCTTGTCATCTCCTTGTTTTCCGAGGCCGCTGTGACTCTCGGCGGTGAAAAAGCGGTGAATCTCCGACAGAAACAGGAAAGGTAAAACAGCCATTGCTTTGACTAGCAGACGTAAAGCAGACGATGTTAACTGCGCCGACCCGCCGACGCCGTTAAAGAGTGAGGAGTCTCGCCGCACACGGAAGGAGGGAAAAATTATTTGGGAGGGAACTTGCGGACACTAACACGCTCACTCTCGTTCTTAGCAAACAAACTCGGCGCCTCGGGACACCTCGCCAGTGAGTCCTTGACTTCTCCCTTGATGCGCGTCTGCTAGTTGTTAAAAACAACGTACCGCTTGATTTATTTCGTCTGCCCTCACTGAAAGGCGAAGTCGAGCTCGCACGTAAAACCTGCACTTCCGAAAGTCGCAGGAAAGGTAAGACAGACGCAGACGACGTTGCGAGCAGACGACGTTGCAAAGGAGCAGACGACGCTCAGATAGGGGGGTCGGGATCAGCCAATCAGGGCTCGGCGTTCTGACGTCACCGCTACTTCCTTTCTCATGCGCAGAAGACGAAAATGAGCCCACTTGCGAGGCGTATTGCAAAGTCCCGATTTGAAAGTCAGTTTCATACGAGCACCGGAACGCATTCATGTCGAACACAGGTTTTCAGTCACTGATCGTAGTAACCGCATTCCAAAACCACCGGGCTGCCGTAGATTGTTTTTCGCCAGCTAGGTCCTGTAGGGATGGGGCCAGGGCTGGCGGATTCGTCGCCGGAAACGTAACGAAACCAAGCAACCGACGTGAGGCTCCCGGACGCGGTTCGTGGGTGCCGACGACGTCCGAGCCACGGTTCAAACAGCCCTAGTGTGGACCTTGCTTCCGAGAAGACTGGATATTCTTCCGGCGGGCAAAATACTTAGAAGGCATGCTTGCGGCTGATGCGGATCGCAGGAGGTGGATAACAGACAACAATGCACAGAAATAGGTCGAGCACGGCACAGAGAACGATTATCGCCACCATTTTAAAATAAAATGAAGCTGAGCCAGGCCAAGCTTCAGTTTGTACACAACGAAGCTGAGACAGGCCAAGCTTCAGTTTAGTACACAACGAAGCTGAGACAGGCCAAGCTTCAGTATAGTAGACAACAACATACTTTATTACAAAGAATTAGACAAATGTTAAAACAAATTTTTTACGTTTAAAAGTTCTAATGTAAGTTGACTAAACGGGGGTCCCTTCATTTCGTCGAAACCCTTTTCGTGGAATTACGTTTCGTGGACAACTTTCGTGGACAACGTTTCATGGACACACATATGGGACACCCTTTCGTCGACACTGTGACGTTTCGTCGAAAATCGTTTCGTGGACAGCACTTCCCTGAAACGTTTCGTCGACAAACTTTTTTTTCTATTTTTTTTTTTTTCTTCGCGGCTTTGCGCGCTGCCTATTCGGATATTTGGAAGTTCCGATGCCCGTTTATGGAACTGAAAATTACTGGAAGAAGAAAAGTAGTGGAGAAAAATATGCGTAGGCGCAAAACTAAACTTCGATCCGATGGTGGGTTGCGGAAAAGAGCGTGGACACAGATTTTTTTTGCATATTGGTTATTTTTAAACAAAAATACAGCTTGCAGTCTTTTATTGCTACATTACCACCCTAAAAGTTGCATTAAATTAAACACATACAATACCTTCAATTATTCAAAAGGAAAAGTGATGCAGTGTTTTACTGGCTACTGCGGCTTATACGCGAAAAAAACTGTTTAGTGGCACTCGTTTCATCGTTTAAGGGCTGTTTGAAAATGACATTACATAAGAAGGGGGCTGTAAACACTGTCAAATAGAAACCAAAAAAAAACAATGACACTCGCACTCCCGCGAGCACGGTGCCCGCAAGTAAACCTAGAAAACGCTATATTGCAATGCTTTGTCTCACTACACAAAGTAACCATAGTTGATATCAAATGTGTAACTTGATGCATTATATATACTTCTCTCGAGCAGCCGCCACATGCAAGGCCTTGGAGGCGGTAGTACCACTAGACGAGAACTGTCGGCAGCATGCCGACTGGTCCTCAGACGCGATATTAATTGTTTTTTTTTTTTTTATTGATGTTAGCAGACAGATACAGGGACAAGTTCGTGACCGAGCTCTTTGCACAAAAAATAGGGCTTCCAAATCTAATGTTCTTTGGTCACATATTGGCTTTATGTGCGTGCAAAATGTCGGCAGACATAACATATGCAGAAGTATGTGTTATTTAATATCCAGAAGCTAAATATGCTAAAGTCGAAAAGCTCGTATGTGGTCTGCTAGTACAATACTTGAATACCCGGTGTTTGAGGGAAAAAAAAAAACGTGCTTTATCACCGTAAAAGTAAAAACGCGTACCGAATGCTCAGTCTCCTCCAAAGTTTTATTGCTAGCGGCTTGAGACCATTTTCAACGATAGAAGGCTGTGGCACCGCAACAGGCCTCGTTTTTTATTTGTTTTTTTTTTTCATGTTTTTAGAGCTTTAGTGTTTTGACGTGTCGACTATTTTTTATGCTATGTTCAGGTGGCTCTTGAGGATTCTACCAAAAGACGCGATGCGCGGTAAGATTACACTGTGCTCTGGAAACGAACCTGCCACTTTCGCCGAAACAGTCGGAGTGCCGGCGGCCAGCCCGCGAAGGGTTTGCATTCGATGACGTACAGACACCTCGATCACGTATGCTGCCGAAAGCGTAGCCCTCAAGAGCAGCGCAATATCGTTGAATGTTTTAAGAATCTGATTGCGGAGAAGAAGCGTGTTGGTTCAAAGTGATGGATGAAGAAAGAATAAGCAATTAACACTGGACAACACAACCACATCTTTCATGTGTTTGTGTTGTCTTAGTGTTAATTGTTTATTCTTTTCAAAAATCTAATTTGAGAAAGGACGTGGGTCGACAACAAAACTTTCCTGCTTTGACACGCTTCCCTAAAGGTCCGGCCGAAGATACGAGCGAAACCGTACAAATCGTAAGTTCCGACATTTTTGCAATCGGTGGCCTAAAAAAAAAAAGGAAAAAATAAGCTGAAAAAGAGTTTAAGTCGGTGAGGCAAGATGCTGCGCACTGGTTCGCCCTACTTGACCCAGTCGGCCATCTTTCATACATCCACCAGAGCCGTTTATTGAGAGAGTTTGGGGGAGTTTGGCCATACATTGGTTTGAATAGCGAGCATCTCGGGGCAACCACAGGCCGCCAAACAGCCCCTAGCGGTGGTCGTATGCTCTAAATTTGTGACACGACTATAGACCTTTCCCAATGTTTACAAAATCACAGTACAGCGTGCAATCTGCACAGTCCAGCACGTTGCGTGTTCGTCGCTTCGGAAAGCGAGCAAAGCACGCGCCATACGCACGAACGCTCAAAATGGCAACGGCCACAAGCTCGTTTTGGAAAGGTCTATACTGACTATACTTCGTTTCACCTTATGTGGGAGCGAAGACAAAGCCTGGAAGCGCGAGCACGGAAGCTCCGTGCGTTCAGGCTTTGCTCGAGCGCGCGAGCTGGGGAGAAATGCAAAAAGCGCTGGTCTCGCGCTTCTAGCTTTGGCTTCGCTTGCAGATAAAGTGAAACGAAGAATAATTTGAGCCGTGCCGAGCGGAACTCCGCGTCTCAAGACGCTCGCGCACCCCACCCTTTGCACTGCTTTCTTTCAGCCAGTCTCAGGACGCTGTTCTAGCAGTGCAGACAAAGGCATGGGGCACGAGCGCGTGGCTTGGAAAGTGCCTCCTATGCACGAGGTCTCGTACAAACAAAAGCGTTTCGCTGAGCTAGACTCACGCGCCTGTGCCTTTGTCTTCACTGCAGACATTTGTGAGATGGAGTAGAGGTCTCCTGATTGGTTGACGCTGTGTCACAAATTTAGTTTACGCTCTAAGCGTGGGGGGAATATTCGGCGCTGGCGGCGGCCTTTGCTCCGCTATTGTCCAAACTCTCCTAATATACGGCTCTGATTTGCTCGATTCTGGGCCGCCATAATGAGATGCGGGCGACAGAGGAACTATTTGCTCCCCTGCTTCAGGGAGAAAAGTTTCTCTCTTTCTAAAGGAACATAGGTTACAAGACCGTTCCTCCCCTTAGGGAGGACTATCGATACCCTTTTTTCTAAGAGTGCAGTATCTAAAAGAGCGGCCACTGGTGTACCTAGTAGATTCACAGTCATACCAGGTTCAAGAGACTTGGGTGTAGCTTCGATTTACTCACAGCTGGGATGAGCACTGTCGGTTTCTCGTTTAGTGAGGTCGTTCCTACCCCCGTCGGCTGGTGCGAGTCCACTGGCGCCCAGACGTGATATGCTGCTCGTCTGGGAGTATGGCCGCAAACTGTGTTCGTTCTTACGTTTTACATTGTTAATTTTGCGTTCCGCAGTTGGCCCACATTTCAGGGGGCGTGTGTTCGCGAGCCTAAGTTAATTGACCTGCAGAAGCCTCCACTACAACACGGTACCGTCTACAGAGGACGCCAACAGAAACGTGAGTGAGGACGAGCTTTTGACGCTCGGCGCACTCGCGGATAACGCCGCCAGCGACATAAAACGAGAAGCTAAGCCTGCAGTCTCAGTCCCGGCAGGCGCATCATCAGAAGGCGGTCTAGCAGAACTGAGAGTGGCCATGACCATGCTTCTTCAGATACAACGAGAGCAGATATTGCGCTCAAGCCCCACTCCTGCTGGAAGCACGCCCCCCAGGATCTACCTAAGGCTCTCGCTTAGCGTTCAGGTTTTTTCGGGGTACGCAGATTGAAAGTTAGTCGCGATGTTCGTCTCGGAACTGCGGGACTACCAAGCTGTGTCGGGAATTTACGACGAAACCATCCTCACCCGCCTTTTGCCGTTTGCACTGAGAGACAGTGCAGCTAGCACTGTGGAGGCAAAGACAAACTAAATTCACAAGTATGTCGGATTTCGAGGCGCGATTTAGGACGGAGTTCCTGCCTCCGGATTACAGCATGCGGATTAGGGACGAGCTGCGCGCGCGCACAACAGCACCCGGAAGAGTCACTCATTGAGTTTGTAAGGGCTCTCCAGGCCTGTGCGATATCCCGGCCCGGCTAGCTCAGCCGTAGAACACGAGAATCGTAATCTCGGGGTCGTGGGTTCGAGCCCCACGTTGGACGCCAGGGTGGGATTTCCCTTGCTGCTACCGTCTCGGAGAATGACACAGCACACCGGTTCAACAACACGTAAACATTTATTCACCGCTATGCCTGCGCCGCGATCCCCACAGCCCCCGAGCATACGCGCGACGGCCTTTATCAGCGGCGGAGCGCGCTCCGCGTGGCCAGTGCCCTCGGCCCCCTCGTGGTCAAGATGCCACTCATGATTGTCGGAGGGGCAACCAGGGCCCAAACGCTTGGAATCCCCCAGGTTGCCCACAATTGTTATAACTTTCTTCAGGAACGAAGCTGCACCGAGAAATTACATATGAACGGGTCCACGATGAAATACCAACTAGCCCGAACTTCTACTTTAGCCACGATTAAAATACACCTTTGTTGAAAATGTCAGCTTTCTACGTGCAGGCGACCGATTTTCCAGTGCAGTTTACATCGACACCATAGATCGATGCCGCCGTATAGCTACTACTATTGAATCAGATTGTATCAACATCTCATTGCTTCGTGACAGGAATTTTGGATGAATGTATGGGCACGTGGTGTAGATAGTGATATAAAATCTTCTATAAACAGTAAAATCTTGGTAATGTTTCTTTTCCTTTTCAATTTTTATTTTTTCGTTTCCCCCCTCCCTTGTTTCGACCGCTAGCTCTCCCCCCCCCCCCCCCCCCCCCCGTCCAAGTAAAATACTCTTTCGGGGTCGCTGTCTACGCCTTAATATTTTGATGACGTCACAAGCGTTACTCGCACAAACCAGAACATTACTGAGAAAGGCAAATAAGACGCTGGCTGATTATGGATATGACAGGTGCATAGTTGACAGTAAATCGATATAAAACTTCTATATCTGTAAAAAACCGCAAAGGTGACATAAAACCGGCTAAAAATCCCGCCGACCGCAAAACGATTAATTTATCCCGCTAAGCACAGCCAAAAACCGCTAAGTTTAGCGGAAAAACCGCTAAATTGGCAACGCTGCGAGGGAGCTAAACAAGCAGAACTGCGCGCTTTTTTGCATTTATTATTTTTATTTGATCCGCCACTTCATACCTCGTGACACCATTCTAACAAACTCATTGGTTAATTGGTCGGACCACACCATCGCGTGACAAAACAAACGCCAGCCAATCGTATGACCAGAATGGTTGCCACGGTTGGCATCGCTACAAAGAAGAGAACATCGGACCCAACAACAAAATAAAGTAACCAAGTAGATAAAAAAAAAAAAAAAGAAGGGAGCCGTTAGATTTTCGGGCGGCGTGTTCTTCGATGAGAGGTGTTGCTCGCAATGTTCCTTATTTGTTCTCTTTTTGTTTCTTTACCCTAGAGGATGCCACGACACTTTTTTGAAGCTGATTTTTTAATTCAATAACAAACAACGCGTTGGAACGAAGGAAGAAGGGAGTCTTGGCGTCAGAATTCGACGTAGGCTAAAAGAAAAGAAAAGTAAGAATGCACAATATATACCATATTGCAAGACCGTTATACTCCGCACTCGGCGAGGCCTCATGGACGCCGCCGACGACCGTTAGGCTATTTATTTTGTTTCTCTAGTTTTTTAATCGCGACGACAACTCCACCGTGCCTCAGAGTTTCCAGCGGAGGTCCGGTAGTTTTTAATAATATTATTATTGTCGTTTGAAGGGCACTCTTCCTAGGCTGCTTCGTTCGTTACGCCATACAAATATGGGCGGGAAAAGATTAGTGCCACGTATAAAAAATAAATTTTTATTTTCAGGGTCGGATTGGTTTGTGGATACAATTAGTCCAATAAACCTAGTGCAATAATTAATTAGTCCAATTGTTTAGCTTCGTTATTAGCATTTTTTGTGTGCATGCGTGAAATACAGCACCCAACGAGAAGTCTTGAGAAGAACGCTGCAAACTGCTGGACCCTAGACCATTTAATGTCACCAAAATCCTGGGCCGGAGAACCCTTGGTGGTATCAGTGTGTTAGCTTTGTGGCCACAACTGCGCCGCAAGACACGGGCCAGGCGGAAGCTTCACCGCAAGACAGGGGCCAGACAGAAGTTGGTTGGCGGTCCCCAGACTGGCCCCCGAGCCTCCAACTACGGGCCCCTCCGTCAAGTAACATGAGCCTCGAGCGCAAGAGCCACGGCCTGTCCTTCCCGGAAACAAGCGGAGCGGGCTGCGGACAGGCATTCCTTTCCGATACCGCGAGCCCGGGTCCATATCACATGAGCGAATGGCATTTTAGCGAACAGCGACACTTGAGCGAATTGACGTTTTAGCAAATAACGGGGGCGCGCGTTAAGCCATCCGCCGCGCTGGGCTTACGGCGCTTCGCGACGACAGTCTGCGGCGGCTCATTACAAAAATGTGAACCCATTTGGCCCACCCGAAAACGCCGCTTACGGCGTCCGACTATTCGCTAAAGTGTCATTCGGTGAAACGTGGGCGTTTGCTCAAACGTCATTCGATCAAGTGAGTGCCTCCCCGCGAGCCCGACGCACCGCTTTGCGGATGGAATATTCTCATGTATTCTCTTGCGTAATCAGTGTAACCTTTTAAATTTGTATTTATATAAACAGTTAAAAGGAATCGCACTAGAAATGCTCATTTAATTGGACCAAATACTCTAACAAGTGTATCGTTTTGAAAGCACTGCAAAAACACGTCGGTGACACTGGACTTCTGGACCAACTTATTGCGTGCGCGTGTGATATACAGGATGTTTTTTTTAAGCTTAACATAATTTTTAAAAACAAACCATGAAAGCTAGGTTAATGCGGTCTGCGCAGGTGAGTTATACGGCCAGGGGCACATAGTATAGGGGGCTAATCGTAACGATCAATCGACTAATTAGTTAAAATTCGTTAATAAACGTTTTAAACACTAAAAATAGAAGTATAGTTCCAATTAGAAACTTGCTCAGCGTCATCGAAAACCCCTAAATCAGTAATTTTCAGCAAGACTTTGAACGCGTGACAAGCGTAGTAGTGCACTAAAGTTGCCGCTCGTGGAGCAGGTACAAGGCTGGGCTAGATAAGAACGGAAAATTGCGCAGGCGCCTTACCGCAACCGCTAACTTTCTACGCGCTCCAGGAGTGCAAACTTAGTGCACTACTACGCTTCTCACGCGCTCAAAGTCTTTCTAAACATTATTGATTTAGTGGTTTTCGATGACGATGAGCAAGTTTCTAATTGGAACTATATGTCTATTTTCATCATTAAAAAGTTCATTAACAAATTTTAACTAATTATGCGACTGTCACAATTAGCCTTCATTATTAGACGACTACTATCACGTCGAATAGTCTTGATTATTAGTACGGCCATGCCCTACTCACCTGCGCCGACCGCATATTTCTAGCTTTTATGATTTTTTTAAAACAATTTCGTTAATCTTAAAAAAAAAGAAACCGGTATGTGTATGACATTTTTTTCTTTTTAGATTATAGGCGCGAAAAATCCACACGTACTAGGGCCTGATTAACAGTACCCAGATGTTGGCCGAGACTCTGCATCACTCAAGCCCTAGTCCGTGTGGATTTTTCGCGCCTATAATCTAAAAAGAAAGAATGGCATACACATACATCACACGCGCACGCACTCAAAGTTGGTCCAGATGTCCAGTGTCCCCGACGTGTTTTTGTAGCGCTTTCAAATCGATACACTGATACCCCCAAGTGTTCTCCGGCCCAGGATTTTGGTGACATTAAATGGTCTCGGGTCCAGCGGTTGCAGCGTTCTTCTCAAGTCTTCTCGTTGCTCGCATGCACACAAAATATGCAAATAGCGAAGCTAAATATTTGGACTAATTAATTATTGTACTAATTTTATTGGACTAATTGTATCTACAAACCAATCCGACCCTGAAAAAAATTTTATTTTTCATACGTGGCACTAACTTTCCCGCCCCATATTTGTATGGCGTAACGAACGAAGCAGCCTAAGAAGAGTGCCCTTCAAATGACAGGAATAATAATTATTAAAAACTGCCGGACCTCCGCTGGAAACTCTCAGGCACGGTGGAGTAGTCGTCGCGATAAAAAACCTAGACAAACAAAATAAATAGCCTAACGGTCGTCGGCGGCGTCATGAGGCCTCGCCGAGTGCGGAGTACAACGGTCTTGTAATATGGTATATATTCTGCATTCTTACTTTTCTTTTCTTTTGGCCTACGTCGAATTCTGACGCCAAGACTCCCTTCTTCCTTCGTTCCAACGCGTTGTTTATTATTGAATTAAAAAAATAAGCTTCAAGTAAGGGTCCTGGCGTCCTCTAGGGTAAAGAAACAAAAGTAAAACAAATAAGGAACATTGCGAGGAACACCTCTCATCAAAGAACACGCCGCCCGAAAATCTAACGGTTCCCTTTTTTTTTTATTCACTTTGTTATTTTATTTTGTTGTTGGGTCCGACTTTTCTCTTCTTTGTAACGATGCCGACCGTGGCAACCGTTCGGGTCATGTGATTGGCGTTTGTTTTGTCGCGCGATGGTGTGGTCCGACCGATTAACCAATGAGTCAGTTAGAATGGTGTCACAAGGTATAAAACGGCGAATCAAATAAAAATAATGAATGCAAAGAAGCCCCCAGTTCTGCTCGTTTAGCCCCCTCGGCGCATTATACTTTCAGAGGCGAGCACCGTAGTGCCATGGCGTTTAACTTGTTGCGTTTTCATGACGCCATGAAAGACCCTCTTGAAGCAATTAATTTGTGCATGGGCCTGCTCCTGGGTGCCTGCCCAGAGTGCGAAGCTGCGATGACGCTCAGAAGCATTGAAACGCAAACGTCTGTATGGGCCTTTATGCCACTGCACTGCTATTTTGCACCTGCATTTTGTACTTCCTTTCGTTTTCGCTGTCACTCAGCTCTGACGTCAGCAAATGTTGGATGCATTGGTCCTATTTTACAATGCAAAAAGAAGAACATTATGCGGGAGTTTTGGTTCAAAGCGCCTCACAACAACTTTGACAAAAGGCAGCAAGAAGGAAGAAGATTGTAAGGAGTCCAAAGAGAAGCATTGATGAAGTGAATGTAGGGGCGCAAACGAGCTTGTTTAGATTGAACATGACAAAAACCCCGAGACTACAGGTAAAAACGACACTAACGTTAAAAGCATTGACGCTGACTGCATGCCACGCCGGCGGTGAAGTCACAAAAAGCCTGTACAAATGCGGTGCTGCGAAATGCAGTCATTTTTCTTGAAGTGCGGCCTTGGCACGTGTGTATAAAGTAATGACGTTCCCTTTTAATCGGCCGAGTGTGTAAGCGCTGTTGCATCCTTTTTATAAAGCCATGATTTCTTTGGGCATTCTGCCAAACGAAATAATGCAGTTGAAGGTATGTGCATGCTAGGATCTAAAGGATAAGACATCGAAGAGGACGAACCAGAAAAAACTATTGTTTTACATTAGCGATTCCCCCCCCCCCCCCCCCCCCCTCCATTAAGGGCCTTCCTGTTGAGCAGACTGCCCAAGCAGGGCGAAGACTTTTGCGCTGTTCTCTACAAAAACGTCCTCATTCTGCGTCTCCTTTGCTGCTTTGCCCACTGCCTCTAAACTTCTGAGCTCATCAAAGGCTGTATTAGGCCAAGCAAGGACGCACTGCCGCTTAAATTGCATGTTTTCTGCCTGTTGCGTGAGCAGGTTCTTATAATACTGCCTGTTCGCAGCCCGCGTGCCGGCCGCCGGTCCAGCAGGCGGTGTGCTGGGCCTCCAGACTGGTCGTGGACGTGGACCAGGGGGCCCCGGTCCGTGTCGGCCCGGTAGTGCTGGTCGCCCTTGTAGTATTCTTCGTGGTAATCTCGCTTCATAATTATTGGCGGCCGGTTGGTCTATACTTCGCTCCTCTCCCAGGGAATGACACAACACAACGAGAAGACAGAAAATGTTTTTACTGTACTTCCCGGTTGCCCGTCTTCGAGAGCCGGAACTCCGGGCCTGTCGACCCTGATTGTCGCCCGTCTTTCAGAGCTCGCAGTTGGAGTCCGTGTCCAGGCCCGCGGATTGTCTGTCCCACGCCAGCGCTGCATAGGCTAGCTGTCCCGGGCTATCATAGCCCGAGTCTCGCTGCGGAACCACCCCGGGATCGTCATGGCCCAGGCCGGTACGTCCACGGCTCACCGTTCCCTCCGGTCCTGGTCAGAACCTCGCTGGTAGACCGTCCGGGGATCGCCAAAGGCCAGACCAGCCAGAACGGCTTTATCGTTCCTGCCCGGCCCCAGCCTCGCGCAGCACGCTCTGTCTCACGCCAGCTCATATCTCGTTAGCCGACCACCTGTCACGTGACCTCCACCCCGTCGTCTTCCACCCTCGTCTCCCACACCCTTCATGGCCGATTCACACGACGGACTGATCCGTGAATGGATTGATCACGTGACCAGATTTCCGCGGTTCGTCCGTCTCCCAAGCGCATCCACACGAGGGAGACGACGAGCAAACCCCAGCGAAGACGAACGAAACCTGTTCGACACCCCACAGTGCCGCGAAACTCCAACATCGCACCGTAGCCGTTGTCTAAGGGAGAAATCTATGCATCCTACCGCAATGAAGAACTGTACGCCGCTGTTACGTACAGATCGAGAAAGAACACAGTGATAGGCTGCGCACGAAGCGCCACTAGCTTTACTAACCCAAGGCACGGCAATTACACAGGCAAGGCCCTGCTGAAGAAGGCTTTGGTGTAGAAGCGACGAAGTTCTGGGATCGCAGAGAGGCGTTTGGAGATGCCTTCACGCACTCTGCGCTCGTGCACAACACAAACACACCACAGCCACAACAAAGGTCTTGCTGGGTGAAAGGCTTATTGGACTTGCAAGAATTATCACGGCATGCTAGACGAGTATTGACGGATGCTCCTTGACACGAACCCGGAGGAGTACCGGAACCTGCGTCGCGTCAGCCTGACAAAGTTTCTTCAGTATCTTTCACGCGCGGAACGAAGAACTGCGCGCTAAAATGATCCAGCGAACGTACAAAACACAGCGATGCCCCCTTATTATTCTAATCTTCCGATAAAAAAAACACAAGAAAACAATGTACCGTTTCCAGACTATAGTCGCTTTTCAAGTCATTCTACCGCCTAAAATTCCCGAGTGAAAAGGCACTTGAGTTTATCAGTTCGAGCATCTGCGTACGAGGGGAGGATCGCAGGAATCGGCGACATGACGGTCACATAGTGCACGGTTCGCGGACGAAAATCGCGGTTCCGTCCGTTGTGTAAATCGGCCATCAAGAGCAGCAGCTGCCTCAGGCTCCAGGGCGCCTCATCCTCGTCCAGAGGTCAGTCCGAAGGCTGGTAGTCTTTTGTTCCTCCGGACTTCGGCATCTTGAGAAAAATAACCAGAGGGGCACATCGACCTTGTGGCTGAAGGCCAAAGCTTCTGGGCCTACCACGTGAGTTTGTGTCTGCACATTGACTGGTGCTTTGCTGACCCTAAGGACAATCCGCAATACTGTTTGTCATGCCACCCCTGTATATAGTTCGAGAACACTCCTATTTGTTTTTCAGTTAATCTTTTTGTGTTAATGTAAATCAAGATCGATCCTGAGCTCTCGGCCGTTGCGGCTATTAATTGTGAAAGTATCTGGTGTCGAGTAGAGCCAGTCTACGGTGTGCAGTCATGCCTAATTTTAGCTGTTGAGGCTATTATTTGTGAAAGCAGCCAGCTTCAAGTGGAGCCAGTGTGCAGTATGGATGCAGGCCACCTAATTATCTGGTTGCTCGTCCCTGTGTTTCTTTCCAATTTCCCTACCGTGCTAAGTAGCAGATGTGCTCGGAGTGATACCGAAATTCATGAATGTATGCTAGTCTGTGCTAAATAGATAATACTCATTGGGCACTATATTCAAGCTTACTGCTCAATATGTTCAAGTACAGGATGAATTCGTATTAATTGCGTTCCAAAAAAATTGCATTCTTTATGTGGGCAATGTGCATGTTGCAAGTGCTGTGGAAGCTTGCGTCAGTATTTGTGCTTAGCAGCTGCGAGCTCAGCTATGGCCGTCAGTGAATACTACCTGTAAAATAAGCGAGATATAAAAGCACCAATCGTACACATACATATTTACGTAATATACTCTCACGTTTGTGTTTGCGTTCATTTGACTCGGCATTTCAGTACAAGGGACCCAAAGAAAACGAGGTTTAAGTGTTGTGTTTGTGACCTCTGAATCTACGGAGATGTGGAGTTTTCGACACAAAATATCAAATTCATGCTGCTGCTTGCCTTGTTTCGGCTTTAGTTCATAAACTTCTAGCCAGTGTATGTTTAATGATGTCGTAGTGGAAACACAATCACCTTTGTATTGCTAGCATTGCAACACCTTTTGAAAAGGTACCTTCTAGCCTTTCAGCAGTGTACCAGGCTAATTTTGCTATCGTTATAAGCAGCGGCATTTTATTGGCATGCCGACCTTGACTTGGCAGCTGCGACGGCACTGGGCTCGTCTTTCTAAGACTGCACTCCTTTGCAGACCGTTTCGACCGCCAGTTCCGAGCTAACGGCCCTACTTCTGCGATCTTCGACTGCCTGCTGAACGGCCATTTGCAAGTTATCAGCGTCGACTGGCCTCTGTCCAAGACTGATTTCGCTGTTTCACCGCTGCTGATCTCGGCTCGGACGTTCGCATCGCAACGATTGGCTGCTTCACGGTACCGCTCCTCGCTTCAGCGCCATAAGAAGAGGAACTGAGGCAGCACCCATCACTTGGCAGCTGCGACGGCACTGGGCTCGTCTTTCTAAGACTGCACTCCTTTGCAGGTTGGTTTCTTATTCTTATATAAACTTTTTGAGCCTTTCGGCTACACTGCCGTCGCTGCTGCCAATTGCAATTGCACGTCCATTTTTTGTGATAAGGTGTTATTTACCACTATGTCAAAAGACCTCACGAAACTTTTTACTGAGTTACGGGATGAAATGAAGACTGAATGGAAATTTCGTAGTGAAATACGTGATCTTCGTACTGATATAAGAGAAATGAAGTCCAGCATGGACTTCATCAATGCTCAATACGAGGATATTAAGGAGAAGCTTGAAAGCGGAATTACAATCAACAAGGAACTAAAGAAAGAAAACGAAGAACTGCGAGCAAGGTGCCTCGCGCTTGAAACAGAAATGAGAGCAAACCAAGCGAGCATCTTACGCTGTGAACAACACTCTCGCGCCTATAATATTGAAGTCAAAGGTATTCCGGTGGCCGAAAACGAGAATCTCATTTCAACATTGCGTAAGCTAGGGGAGGTAATCGGCGAACCGATTGATGAATCGGACGTTGGAATCTGCCACCGTGTCCGCACTCGAGAACGCGGCAAACAAAACATTATCGTGCAGTTCATCCGTAGGGAAAAGCGTGACAGGGTACTTGCAAGCGCGCGAGTAAAACGGCTAACGAATGAAGACTTGGGCCTTTCTGATAACGCGCCTGTCTTCGTGAACGAGCATTTGTGCCCGGCCCTGAAGAAATTGCTTGGTCAGGCTATCGCTAGGAAACGTGATATCGGCTGGAAATTCGTGTGGGTACAAAATGGCAAGATTTTAGCCCGCAAAGCAGAGCACGCGCATATCATATCGATTGAACACTGCGATGATCTTCTTAAGATCTGCTAGGGAGGAACTGCACGGTGGTGATTTGATTAGATTTGATTTATACGTTAGTACTCAAACATGGCAGTAACCAATTTCTTTTTACCACAAGATATCTGCAAGGACGCAGGTATAACTACCTGTAAGTTTTTGAAACTCTTTCACCTTAATGTTAGATCAGCTAGATCCAAGTCGGATGATCTTATGCTTCTGTTTAAATCATTTAACTGCTCATTTGATGTGATAATGCTTACCGAAACTTGGTACAGAGATGAAACTGATTTTTTTATTTTACCTCAATATCAACATTTTTATCAAAATCGTCTATCTGGGCGTGGGGGTGGTGTTGCTATGCTAGTGGGGAGTGATAACTTTGAAATTGTCGAAGAGTTTACAACCGTTACAGAAGATTATGAAATATTATGCGTAAAGCAAAACGTTTACATGTTCTCTGTTGTATATCGCCCACCAAGCGGCAATGTAGCTCAATTTTTTACGTTTCTAGATAAACTGCTGTGTTATGCGAACGAATGCAAATATTCTCTTTTTCTTGGCGGAGATTTCAATATAAATTTATTAGAGGATACCGCAAGCGCTACTGACCTGTTGTTATTAATAACTGTGAATAACTTTATCAATTGTATTACGCATCCCACTCGCACTACGTCGACCACATCAACTTTAATTGATTTATTCGTTACTAATTATGATAAGGAAAAGGTCAAGGCTGGCGTAATAAGTTCAGACATTAGTGACCATTTGCCCATATTTATGTTGGTCGACACAATACGAGAACCACGCAAACATGAAACAACTACAATAACCATTCAGGACATTACACCAGCCACACTAGATATGTTTAGACAGAGGCTACTCAACACGGACTGGGAGGATATATTCAGCAGTGCTGACGTTGATAGTGCGTATGACAAGTTCATTGAAAAGTTTAAACAGGCTTATTCTGACTGCTTTCCGGTCAAGGCCGTAAAGATCGCCAGAAAGGCAAGGAAACCTTGGATGACATCAACCCTTTTGAAAAAAACACGCAAAAAATATCAGCTTTATCAATTATTTTTGACAACTCGAGATAAAACTGTATTAGAAGAATTTAGAAAGTACAGAAATAAATTAACCACTGATATTAGAAGAGCAAAAAAGACGTATTACTTTAGCTTATTCGATGCTGAGTGCCTGAGAAAAGCAGATCTATTGTGGAAACGTTTAAAGAGTGTTTTTAATACGTCATATAGCTCAAATAAGCTTGAAAGCCTAGAACGGAACGGACAAGTTTTAAGTGGCCAGCACCTCGCGAACGAATTTATTAATTTCTTCGTGAACATAGGTAGTAGCACTTACAACTCTAATGCGTCAAAAAGTGTTTTATCAACATCACAATCACTATTTTTTTCCCCTACAGACGAAGCTGAGGTATATTCCTCAGTCATGTGTATTAGCAATAGTCGCAGTCGTGATGCGGATGATTTACAAATTCTACCTGTAAAATATGTGATCGATATTATCGCCCCATGCCTAACGTTTATTTACAATTTTGCCATGTCATCCGGTACATTCCCCAAAAAGATGCAAATTGCGAAAGTTTTAGCTTTGTTTAAAGGCGGAAACAAAAATGAATTAGGAAATTACCGACCTATATCTATCTTACCAGTGTTTTCAAAGGGGTTAGAAAAAATAATTCGCTCTCGAATTGTAAATTTTTGTGATAAACACTCCCTTATAACAGAATGTCAATTTGGCTTCCGGAAAAAACGATCAACAGAAACAGCGTTATTAGTTCAAAAAGAGGAAATACTCAGAAACTTCGAGGAAAAAAAAATTAACGCTCGGAATATTTTTAGACTTTAGCAAAGCCTTTGACTGTATTAACCACTCGATTTTACTAGAAAAATTATTTGCTTATGGTATTCGTGATCTTCCACTTGCCTTAATTAAATCATATCTAGAATATCGCTCTCAGTTTGTTCTAATTAATGACCAACGTTCAACCCTTTTAAACATTTCATCAGGAGTACCGCAAGGCAGTATTTTGGGACCACTTCTATTTTTATTATATGTTAACGATATAGTGAACATTGATTCAGGATGTAAATATATAATCTATGCGGATGATACAAGTATATTTTTTTCAGACATGTGCGAAGCAGGTCTGAGGGATAAAGCTAACGCGTTTCTTTTAAAGTTAAAAACTTGGGCAGAATTAAACTGTTTGCATATTAATGTATCCAAAACAAAAGCCGTGATGTTCCGTCCACGGAGTCCGAGTAATGAAGTTTACGATCCTCTTAATTTTGGTTCTTTAAATATTGAATTTGTAAGTAGTATTAAAACGCTTGGAATTGTTTTCTCGGAAAACATGCTTTGGACTAATCATGTTAAATATCTCTGCGCTAAACTGGGAAAAATCGTGGGAATTATTAATAAACACAGACATATTCTTCCAACAAGTGTAAAGAGGGTCCTATATAATTCATTATTTTATTCTCATCTGTGTTATTGTAATCTAGTCTGGGGAAACACATCTTTCTCAAATTTAAACCTACTACATTTACTGCAGAAAAAGGTGATTAGAATAATTGCAAATGTCCCCTATATACATCCAACACAGTCCTTGTTTAAATCGTACAAAATTCTGAATATACACCAGCTCTATGATTACCGATTAACTATCGCGTATAAATATGCGGCATTTGGGCGCTCAGATATTGTTCTTAAACTATCGGATATAAAAGAAAAATCGGACTTTTATTCATGTAGACATCACCAGCCTTGGCAGATTCCGAAGTGTAGGACCAATTATGGTAAACAAAGAATAAGTTACACTTTGCCTGTTTTATTGAATAGCTACTTTGATAGAAATATTGATGTTGTACATTTGTCCAAAAGTACTATCCTTGAACTGTTCATTTAGCATTGCATGTTGTCCATCATATGTCATATTCACATACTTCGTAAATAGATCTCCCTGTGCTCTGCCGTAGCTGCTGCATGGGGGGACCGGAGCTTAGTCAAGCTGCATTTCTGCAGCTTTTTTCTCCGGCCTCCCATTCACCACATGTATCTGTGGTGAAAAATAAACTCGTATCGTATCGTATCGTAACTAAAGTAACATGGCTCAAACGTTCAGGGCTCTTGGATGCGCACGGGTCATTCTTGCTTTGGAGAGAACACGCCAGAGTGTTTCCTCGAGTGGGCCCAGTATTTAGTACTTGCATACACAATATATGGTTATGAATGCAATGTTAGCTTTGTTAGTAGAAGCCCCAACCATGTCAACCTCAAAAGGCTAGACTTGTATGCCTCAGGTGGCCCATACTGCATTCTATTACTAAAAAAAAGATGGTCTCAAAGGAGTAAGGGCAGCATTTGATCCTCTGAACTTTCATTTGCTCCCCAAAGAGACCATCTGGTTCGAGCTAGGTACCGTGCGCAAATGCTGAGGACTAACTGCACTCGACCGGGACTAACCGAAAGGTGCGCAGGAGCAAAAGCAGCCGCGGGAACAAAAGCGCGGGACAAAAGAAGCGAGAGGCGCACGGGAGCAAGTGCGCGGGTGCAAAAGACGTGCGGACAAGATGGAGATGTCTGCAGCATCGCTGATTGCCAGCATTAGCGACGCACTTATTGTTTTGGAACGCGAAGAGAGGTATCCACAGACAATCGTAGCATCACAAATATCAGGAGGGGCCATGTTTAAGGGTTGGAGCTCACTTTATAACGATCGTAGCCTCTGTTCCAGCACGTCGTAGACGCCAGCGCTGACTCGAGCGCCGCCATTGTTGATGGCCATGCGGCTTTTGACCGTTGTCCTGGCGTCCTTCCCCTTTGCATGCCTAGAAACGTGCTTTGAAAGCGTTTATATTTTCTTTTTGGTCTAACTTGGATGTAAATAGCCGCGTAGAACGTTTTAAAAACGTTTCCGAAGGGAAAAAAAGGTTGATTTTGTTTTAGTTTCTTTTTGTAACCTATACAAACTGTTTTGTTGTTGTTTTTTTTTGCAAGAAACGATACGGTTGCCACGGAGACGCGCATGCGCCAAGTGTGGCAGTCTATGCGGGTAAGCGAGAACATGGCTGCTGGGAGCCTATGGGGACGCTGTTTTATAGCCTGGCACAAATAATTACAGTGCGTATCGTTACTTCTTAGTAAGAGAGACACTCCTTGGTAAGTTTAGCAACAATATTGGAGAACAATATTGGTGCGAAAGCAGCACCATATTTGTAACATCGTTCATGGTTGAGATGGTCACTGACCAAACGGCCCCTTTCGTATGATCAGTATAAAAGGCGCATGGGTAGCGTTTGGGGTGTCGATTAAATTAGCGTGATTTCATTTTCGAACGCCGAAGCGAGCGAACGTGACATCATGAGCTCCCATGGAGCGGTTTCAGCGGCCCTCGCCCGCCGCGGTAACAAGGCTGCAGACAACACCCAGGACTACAGCGTCATCCTGCCTCCTTGTTCCACAGGGTCAGTGGCTTTAAACACCTTTTTTCCTCATGCGGACCTGAAGGAGCGGCCGTACCGTGTCGAGGACTTTCGCGACGGGTTGATTCGTCTGGCTTTGCTTCCCGAGGTCTTGGCCCTCGGGGCTTATCAGATGATTCACGTGTGGGCAGTAACGTTTAAGAATAACGAAGGCAAAAAAAAATGCTGGCAACGCCGGAGCTGACGGTCAAAGGTTGTCGATGCATTGTTATCGACCACAGCCACCAGGACGTTCGCGTCAAACTTCATTGGCTACTCTTTAGCGTAGCCGACGGTGATGTGAGAGAATTCCCTGGCGCCGTACGGCAAGGTCATCAAAGTGGCCAGAGAAAAGTGGCGTGTCGACGGCTGCTAGAGTGTCGGCACTATGACGCGCACGGCGGTACTTCGGCTCAAGGCGGGCATCACCTGCGACGACATCCCGCACCAGTTGCGGGTGGGCGGAGAGCTAGCCCTCGTCGTCGTGCCTGGGAGGGCTCCGCTTTGTCTCCGGTGACAGCAGACGGGGCACATCCGCAAGGAGAGTCGTGTCCCACGATGCAACGTCTGCCGTCGTTTCGGCCACGAGGGCGCTCACTAAGTCAGAACGGACGCGGCAGCTGCTGCGCCTGTGGGGGCCTGGAGAAATCTGACCTCCGTATGGACGAGGACGACGCCGAGGAGGCTGCTGCGGGCTCTACAGTCAAAAGAAGCCCTGTGGCGAACGCTCTCCCTGCGGCCGAGAACGTTGCGGGTACGAACACGAATGATGCGTCGCCAAATGCTGGCGAGACGGTGCACGCTGGGCAGCAGGAGATGGTGGCGACGGAGGCGCCTACACTGACCGGTGTGGAGGGCATCATCTCCGATGCAGTTAAAAGGCAGCCGGCAGTCGACGTCCCCATGGACGACGCAGAGAAAACGGCTATAGGACGCGGAATGAAAACGTCGCAGGCCCCACGGATTTGGAGCAGGAAGAGCCGCCGTCAAAGGCGGGCCCTATCAGAATGCGACGGTCCACAGTCAATGCGAATGCAACCATGGATGACAAAGCGGCAGCCAAGCCACCCCCGTGATAGCATACCCCGGAGTTCGACGGGGGCCTCTGAGTCTGTGCAAGCACAGTGCAGAAGCCAACATCGTGCGGAGTCAGAACAGATGGGCGCACGACAACGAGGTAAGCACCATGAGGTCCTTCTCTCTCTGAATGGCGGCGATGATAGAAGCTCCTTTACGTGCCGCGACGATCAACGTCCGTGGGCTTGCGGCGAGACGCTGGCAATATGAACTTAGTCGACTATTAGTCGAGAACGAGATCGACATCGTGGCCATGCACGATGTCGATCGCCTAGAGCAGACGGACCGCATGGTGCAACCGT
The DNA here is from genome assembly GCA_013358835.2 of Ixodes persulcatus. Classification (NCBI taxonomy): domain Eukaryota; kingdom Metazoa; phylum Arthropoda; class Arachnida; order Ixodida; family Ixodidae; genus Ixodes; species Ixodes persulcatus. The sequence continues at coordinate 42,873 of JABSTQ010008245.1, read as the reverse complement.
TTCGAACTCTTTACAATGTTTGTGTCTCACACACTGTTGGAACTTCTGGCGGTTGTTATTTGTTTTTCCCCCGGTCTCTAGGCGTTGTTGAGACGGCCATGGTTTCGTGTGCATCTGGCCGTTTTGTATACTCGGATTTTTCTTTTTCAGGTATAGACTGGCGCGTTATTTGTGTTTATGCTCGGACTAACGAGCGTGAACGTAGAAAAACGTTTGAGGGACTGAGCGAGTTCCTTAAGTGTGAAAGAGTTGTTATTTTTCTTGGAGATTTCAATTGCGTCTGCGCACCAGAGGACCGTGCTAATGAAACCCGGGTTCGCGACTCAAGTGCTCTTTATTTGAATGACATTGTCGCAGAAAATGCGTTAAAGGACGTCGCAAACGTCACCGCCAAAAGCAGCGTTCATTTCACACACTTTCAGGGCCTTAGTCATGCTCAACTTGACAGGGCTTACGTTTCGCTTCGTCTTGTCCCGCTGTGCGACAATTACTCCGTTCAGCCTGTTTCTCTTAGCGATCATGCGTTACTTATGTTCACCCTCAGTAAAAAATTTAAAAAAAGTCAAGATGGGTATGGTCGCTTTGGAAAATGAACAAGCCTCATGAAGGATGACGTTTTTAAATCTAACGTATATGATTTATTTAGAACATTTTACGAAGATGAGAACACAATGTGGGGTGCTAGGTGGAAACTTTTCAAAGAAGTAAAAATAAATGCACTATCAAAAACAGAAGAAGAAAAAAAAACTACGCCGTCACTTGAATTTGATTTTAATTGAAGAAAGCACGAAACCGGGTGAGTTTGTACAAGAAATAAGAAATATCAAGAACCAACTTGAAGTAATCGACTGTGAAAGATATGGAGAGGCTATTGTGCGTGCGCGGTTCCAGAGGCTATGGATGGGCGAAAGACCTTGGAAGCGATCACTGAGCGACGAGAAAAGGTATGCGCAGCGAAACAAGATAAAAGGAATACGCTACGGAAATACTATAACTCGTGATAAGAAAACGGTCGAGCGAGCGTTTGTTGGATATTATAACGATTTGATGGGTCAAAGCGTACCAAAAGATGACGGTTTTGACGCCGAGTTTTTATCGCCTATGCCGACGCTCGAATAGGGTGTTCGAGAAAGTTTAGAATTGCCCATCAGCGTTCGCGAGCTTGAAGATGCCATAGACGAATTAACTGCGGAAAAAACGCCCGGGCCGGATGGTCTTAGTGCCGAATTTTATAAAACATTTAAGAGGGAAGCAGCGGACGCTTTGTGCGAGGTGCTCACAGAAACGTATTACATAAATAAATTACCACCATCCTTTTTGAAAAGCCATGTTGTCCTCACTCCAAAGGTCCATGACCCTGTAAAACTATTGTCTGATTCCTCCTACAGGCCATTAAGTCTGACTAATGTCGACTACAAAATGTACACAAACGTCCTGGCTAGACGTATGTGAAATATTATAAAAGACCTTGTGGGACCGCATCAGACCTGCGGTATTAATAGCCGCACCATTTAAACCAACATACATATAGTAAGGAGCATTCTAGAATATTGCGATGCCTTTGACAGACGAGTTGCTATGTTTAGCTAGACCTGGAAAAGGCATTCGATCGTTTGTCGCATGAGGTTCTTTTTCGTAATTTGGAGCATGCTAATGTAGGGTCTGCGACATTAGACGGTTTAAAAATGGTGTACGCTAACTGTTCGATGTCCATCATTGTAAATAAGAACGTGAGTGAAAGCGTGCAGGTCCGATCTTCTGTAAGGCAAGGATGTCACTGTCTCCCTTGCTGTTTGCGATTTACTTGGAACCATTTTGTTTAAAACTGATTAACAATGATAGTATACATGATTTTAGGTTACGCTCTTTCGAAGTAAAAGTTCTTTGTTATGCACACGACGCTGGTGTTTCTTATGTCAACCAGGACAGCGTTCGTGAGGGAATCAGCACTGCTTCCTTCTTCTGTAAGAAAACTGGTAGTGCTATCAACTAGGCCAAAGCGCATGTCTGTGGCACGGTAATTGGGCCACCGCACCCGATAATTTTGTGAATGTTCAGTGGACAAATTTACCTGCGAAGTACCTCAGGGTGCCACTCCAGCACTACCGGGACAGCAAACAAGTATGGAGTGAAGAGACGAAAAGGGTTAAAGCCAAAGGGGAGAGCTGGAGGGATAGAGACTTCTCCATGTTTGCACGTGCTACCATTCGTAATTTATTTTTAACTGCGAAAATTTTCTACATTTTGCAAGTGTTGTGTATGCCGCGCCTCAACGTGCAGAGACTGCACAGAGGTTTCGCTGTTATCAAATAGAATTCGAGCTGGGGGCGTTCTGCTCGTACCAATTTGTTCCGATCTGTTGGTAATGGTGGGTTAGGATTGTCCCATTTGTTTCTACGACAAACTGTATCTAGGTTCATGTTTTTACATGATCAGAAAGATTGATTTTTGCGTACTGTTATGCAAGTGCGACTGCAGTATGCACTCCTTGAGTTTGTGGTGTCATCTAGTAATCAAATGCGTTCCAGCGTTCAAGGTTATTTGCGTGATGTGCTTTCTTTCAGAATATTCAAGGTGCGCTTTTCCTTAGAGTATCTTAGTTCAGTCACCCGAAAACGATTGTATAAAGATTTAATAGATGTACTGTTGCCAATACCCCTCTATAGGTCATTATACTGTGAACGTTCAGGGCTAGATGTGCTTAAAAGGGTGAAGAAACGGTCAATCAAATCTTTGGTGAAATCTTTTTTCTTTAAATTGCACTGCGGCGTACTCCCTGTAAAAACGTAGCTAGAACTGAAAGGTATATTTGTACTGTGGTCAGTGAATTGTATCCACTGCAAGAAACCCGAGATGATAAAGCACGCATTTATTGAGTGTTGGACGCATTGTTTCATTGGGACATTCTTCAGCGCACGCTGAAAAGGGATCTACCTTTAACTGCGCACGGCATCCGCTTTTTGCCCCTGGAAAACGAGGGGGGATTCCCCTACGGTATGTTCATGCTCCTCGGCCTCCACAGTCTGTGGAGGACAAGAATGAGTGTTAATAATGTTGATGTGAATACCAAAACAGTAAGAGAAAATTTCATTGAAAGTATGGCATATATTCGCGTGGCATACCGAGCACTGCCTGAACCCCCTGATTGGTTGCCGATACTAGATGAGTTGGTATGATTAAAAACATTTTAATGCGCTGGACACCGCCGCTAAGTGGCTGATTCGTTCTTAAACAAATTGTACGTGTGTGAATGACTGTGTGCTTTTTCATTTTGTTTTAATCGGAAAAAAAAGATTGAATTAGCGTGCGACAATAAAGAAAAAAATGGAATTAGTGTGTAATCCTGTGTGTGCTGTGCGTGTATCATCTGGGTTTTAATTACTTGTCGATGCTAAAATGTATAATACGTGTGCAAGAATACGTGCGCAGATGTGAAATAAGCATTGTTCATATGTGAATGTAATGAGCGCGGAAAAGATGTACCCCAGAAATAACATATTCTTTTTCCAATTTTGAATGTTACGTTGACTAGCGCCACCTAGGTGTGTAAGGGTGCAATCTAGTAATAAATGAGGTAAGGGCGCAACATTTAGTCCTCGTGGCAAAAATGCAGGGGTGCAAAAGTTAGTCCTGGGGGTTCAACTTTGAGGGACTAACGGTAGGGGAGCAAAGGTTGCTACCGTTACCGTTGCTCCCCTAGGGAAGCAATGGTTTTGTTAGCGCATTTGCTCTCTTGAGGGAGCAAGTCACGCTCCCTTTTTTCTTAGAGTGTACAGTAGAAACAGCAGTAATAGGACAGCTTACTGGTCGGGGTCGATGCCTCTTCTATGTTCGAAAATTTAGGGCTTGTACGCAGCTTCAGCCAGTGGTGTGAGTTGGTGGTCGTTGCACCCTGTGCCTGTGGAACACGACTCTTTTTATAATTTGTTGAAACATTGGATTTTATTTGATTGCAGGAAGTGCATTCATTGTTTTGATTTAATTGCGTTAAAAGGTTGAATTCAGAACTCTTGATTACTTCTATAATTGAGCGGGAAAAATGAGAAGTGAACAAATATCTTACTCCGAACTTTTTCACGCTCACATTTAAAGTAATTGTGAAGGAACACATTTTTCGCGTCACGTGACCTTGTTCCTGAGAAGACACTGAGTCATTCCTGGGTCTCAGCCAATGCGAATAAGACGCGTGGCCCAAGAGGGTGCTGAGAACAAAAGAAACAAAGCTTGCAACGAGGAAAGGCGGCCGCTGCTTGCTGTGTGTCTTAGATGCATGGATGGATGCTAATGGCTGTACCCTTTATACCGCGTGGCAGCTTGCACCACCTAGCCTTGAAACCAAGAACAGCCAATCAGATGATTCTTTCGTCGCCTTTCTAAGTTAATTTTCCTTCCCCTTAGGAACTTTTTAACAATCACCAGGCAGTGTGGAATATCGCCAGGATGACCTTCGGGGGATCGCGAAGAAGTCGCCAACATGGCTGGACTTCCGAACAGTGTTGGCAGGTTGCGACATAAATGACCAAATCGGGCTACTTAATATTTAGTTGGCTGAAAATCTTCGAGAATAGATATCTGGCTATTACTGGTCTTTGTTATATTCGTGCTTGGTGGTTCCGAAGTGAGCCATTTTCAACGCATGTGCAAAAAAAAGGTCATTTAATGAAAGTAGTAAAACAAACTAATTGTATTACAAGCGCTAGAAATGAACCAATCTCACCAGCCAATTTTTTTAGGCTATCGCTGCGGCAGGACATCGAGGGAACTTTTCTCTTTCTGCACGTGCCAAACCCGCTGGAGTTTTGGTTCACCTGCATGCACGTCAGCTTGCCTCCGCTGAGGCAAGCTGACGTGCATGACGTCACATTGACGGTGGCGTCATGCGCGGTCCGAACGCTTGATGAGATCCGTTTATTGTATAATTGTCCCCTCAATGCTGTGCGTCATGGAGTTTTTATCTGGGGCTTTCTCAGTGTTTCTCTCCTCCTTATCCGCATGGTGGAAGAAAAACCTTTCTTTTCTATGTCACGCCTTATACGGAGGACGCGCTGACGTAGACTTCCCTGAGGGAACAGGGGGGCATTGCTCGGGCTGCAAAGAGGATGTCTACCTTTTCGCAATTGGCGATATTTTGTTCGCGTGTCTGGCAACATTATAGATTCTACTCTGCGGAATACCGGCGGTGGCATCAGGGTCGTCCTTACTCTCTCCGCCTGGCGTTGCCTTCGCTGCACTGATCATAACTAGTGACACGGAGAATAGAAAACTCCTGTCTTCGTTAAATTTATAATCTTTAATCTGTATCAACTAACTTGCACCCGTGTTTAGGGCGCAGCTCTTAGACGCCCTTTCCGGCTTGAGCGGCGTCGGCGTCGCTGTCGCCGTCACCGGCAGCGTAATTGCGCGTTGCATAATAGGACGTTTCTCATAATCATAATGACATCACGTGTGACGTCACGAATGTCACTTGTGACAACACGAGTGACGTCACCGCGCGTTGCATTATGGGTAAATTTTCCCTCTCAGTTTAGCGTAAAAATTTCGGAGTTAAATTTAGCTGGAAAAGGTCCTGTTCTGTATGCGCTTGCTTTGTCATGATCATGTTTGCTTTGAGCACCGGGCCTCCTTAATTGGTGCTAAGAAAATATTCGAGAATTGGTTGCCTAGATGGCTTCAGAATGCTGCTAAACCCAGCATAGGCACCTGCCAAAACTCGCAAAGGACTTCGCTCATGAATGGCAAGCCTTGTTCATCTCGCTGTGTCTGGAGGTCAACCTGCACGTCCCACTCCTTCGACTGTGGAGCCTTCCACCTGCTACCTCTCAGACTTGGGAACCCTTACTGCTCTGGAGGAGTTCGGCGCGTTGTTTTCTGTGTGGAATCCTGTTTTTCGAGATCGGTTGTGGTAGGGGCTGAAGGTGTAGTCAAAGAGGACGTCAAAGGAAATCGCCAGAGGTCAGGAGACTGCGATATAAACTTTGATGGCGTCGACGCTCCCCATTTTCGGCTCAAGTGCGTCCCTGCATGCACCAGGTGGGCGGTACATGTTTGTAGAATTCACCCGCACATCACAGCTTTTCGTAGTGGTATCGCCCACCAAGATCTGGCCGCCGGCCCACTCGCGCATATATGTCACGCCTCACTCGCTGGGTCGCGCTCGCGTGTCCACCACTGGCTTGTTTGGAGCGCACTCACAGTTTAAACGAAATCGCGCAACTTCTCCCAAATAAACTAACGCATATAGTAAACAAAGCAGGGCCTAAAATACTTCCATGAGGAACCCCTGCGGTAATGTTCTGCGTGGTGCTAAGATAAGGTTATGAATGCAGTCTTAGCTTTGCTAGTTAAAGCCCTAATCATAACATCCTCAAAAGGCTAGACTTCTTAGCAATAAATAGCACATACTGCATTCCAGTATAACTGTAGAAACAGCAGTAATATGACAGCTTACTGACCGGTGTCGATGCCCCTTTTATGCCACAAAGGTTGGGGCTTGTACACAGCTTCAGCCAGCGGTGTGAGTTGGTGGTCGTTGCACCCTGTGCCTGTAGAAGACGAGTTTGCTTATATAATTTGTTGCGACATTGGATTTTGTCTGATTGCAGGAAGTGCATTCATTGTTTTCATTTGATTGCATTGAAAAGGTTTGAATCTAGAACTCTCGACTACTTCTATAAATTAGCCGAGAAAATGAGGAGTGAACCAAATTCCTTGAGCACATAAAATATGTGCTTGATTGTATTAAAATGTAAAAAATGAGAACTCCCTAGGCAGCGCTAACTGCCTGGCCAGTCTTCCGCCACTCATACTCTGGCTTTTCATTTTCGTCTGGCCAGTCTTCGGCCAGAGATGTTCAAAATATGCTCCGACATGGTCATTTGGCCAAGTAAAAGTATAACGGCCAAACTCTGGCCAAAGAGAAGCCAAAAGGTGGCCGGACGTTCAGAATGAAACCGGCCAAAGGACGGCCTGCTTGTGGTCGTTGATCGGCTGGTTTTAATTATCTATCCTCTGGCCGCTCAGCCTCGGCCGCAGTTAGGCCGTTCAACTCTGGCCATATTGTGGCCATTTAGATTTGACCAAATGAAGGCCGCTCAGCTTTGGCCAGATGAAGGCCGTAATTGTCTGGCCGAATAAAGGCCGTTCAACTTTGGCCAAATAAAGGCCGTTCAGCTTTGGCCAGATAAGGCTGTCCTACTCCGGCAGAATTAAGGCCGTGCACCTTTGCCCAGGTTGAGGCCGTTCAGCCTAGGTCAGTTAAGGCCGTCCTACTCTGGCCGAATTAAGGCCGCTCATCTTTGACCAGATTAAGGCCGTTCATCACTGACCAGGTTATGGCTGTTCAACCATGGCCAAAGTAAGGCCATTCTGTTTCGGCCTGAACGATGGCTGTCGAACTTTTGCCGGTTAGGCCGATTTGATAAACAAAACCATGCATAGGCTATTCAATTGAGACCAGGCTCAGGTCTTTCAATGTTGACCAGAGTCCAGACATATAACGACATTGTACTCTGGTCAAAGATGAACAACCATTTTGGTTAAAGAGCAGCTATGCATTTTAAGCAAGAGCCAGTTCTTTGAAAAGGGAGCCCAGGAATAAAGCTAAAAAAACTGCTTTAATACTTGCACTTCTTTCCTTTATTTTTTTTCTTTTAATGTCTTGCTTGGGACGTAAGCGGCAGTTCATGTTTGTAAACAGTAAAATGGGTTACCGTGACGGAAGCAGGACTACTATCAGAAGCATGCTTGCAGAGTACTTACAAACAAAACAGCGATCTCATGTAATCGGTGATAGATGCATAATGCGATTCGGGCAGCTCAGAACGATTCACAAACACAATGTCGGGGATGAAGGCGGTCGCTCATATTCAACGGAAGTCTCGCGGTCGCCGACGAGCAGCTCTTTGTCGTGATAGACGCATAATCCGATTCGGGCAGCAAAAAACAACTCAAACACAATGTCGAGGTTGAAGGCGGTCGATCACATTCAACGGAAGTCTTGCGGCCGCCGATGAGCAGCTCCTTGTTGAAAGGCGTCCAACAAACACAGCACAATAATTTCATGAACTCCGAAGAAATAAACGACCATTCCCGAAAAGTTGGCATGGATGTATTTCGGCCGTTCATGACGAAAACTCACGGCCGCATCTACAACACACGAAAAGCAGGATAACACTGACGGGCGCCAGTGAACCCGTCAGAGCGAGTCACGTGACAAGTTTTCGTCCAAGCGTTTTTGTCCTGCGGAGAGCGGTTACGTGTTTCGCGCCACCCCTCTGATTTGCTAGAAGACGCCTTCGCACTTACTCATAGCCACACAAAGACACAAACGAAGGTGTGGAGGCTTATCAGAAGACGAGGTCAAAGATGGTTGGACAAAGCAGCTAATCTTCCTCTGCTGCTTTGTATGGCCACCTGCACTGCCCAAGGAGGGTCGCGAAATGGGACTCGGCAGGACTTGCTTTGCGTAGTACAAATTTGAGCGTCTGAAACTGCCACTCATTTAGAAGCCTGCCTGCTCTGGTGCGGACCGCGAGATAACAAAACAAATACGAAAATCAAACTCGAACGCCGTCGAAGCATGGGTCAAAGCTGAGACCCTGATAGCATAAAACAAGATGCTTGCCAGACATCGTTTTGTCTCTGGTAGCCGAGCAGAAATAATGCATCAGTGGCCACACGCTTTCGGATCATTTTTGAACACCTGTGGCCAGAAGAAAAGGGAGTGCTCTGGGGCCAGATGCGTGCCAGACATATTTTTGTCTCTCGTAGCTGAGCAGAAATAATGCATCAGTGGCCACATACTTTCGAGTGATCGTTTGAACTCCTGAGGCAGGAAGAAAACAGTGTGCTCTCGAGCCAGATGCTTGCCAGACTTTTTTTTGTCTCTGGTAGCTGAGCAAAAATAATGCATCAGTGGTCGCATACTTTCGGATCATCTTTTTAGCTCCTGTGGACAGAAGAAAAGAGTGCGCTCTAGGGCCATATGCTTGCCAGACATCTTTTTTGTATCTGGTAACCTGGTAGAAATGATACATCAGTGGCCATACACTTACGAATCATATTTTGAACACCCGGGGCCAAGCAAAAAGTGAGTGTTTCATGGCCAGATGCGTGTCGGTTTTTTTTTTTTTTTTATCACCGGCGGCCAGAGAAAAAGTGAGTTGTCTTTGGCCATACGCTTGAAGGTAATATTCTGATCTCCGGTGGCCAGTGGCCGAACTGGCCGGAGGGTGTCCAAAGGCTGGCCAGACACACAACACATTTTTCATGCTGCCTGGATTGACTGCTTCTATAAATAAAGAGGGAAAATAAGAAGTGAACAAAATTTCTAGCTCCGAACTTTTTCAGGCTCTTATTTGCAGTAATTGTGTAGGAACACTTTTTTCGCGTCACGTGACCATGTTCATGAGAAGACACTGCGCCATTCCTGAGCCTCAGCCACTGCGAATGAGACGCGTGGCCGAAGAGGGTGCTGAAAACGAAAGAAACGAGCTTGCAACAAGGAAGGGCGGCCATTGATTTGAACGGACTGGCAACGACATTGTAGAAAGGACGAAATGAATGATAGTGGAACTCTTCGCATACCATACAAATCTAAGTTATCGCGAAGAGTTATAATGGTTTGTCCGGTCGAATCATTTACTACAATCTACGAATATCCCCACCGTTCAAAGTGCGCACTCAAACGTTTGTAGAAATTTAGTTTTTTACAAGTTACGCCGTTTCTGTGGACCTCGCACCTCTGCAACGAAGCTGGTTACGCTTTCATTGGGGACCTTAGTCTGTGTTTGAAGCAGATGCTTCGCCCGCTGCCAACCGTGGTGGCTCGTAGAGATCCGCTTCCACTCGGCCACGCAGATGTCCCGCGACGTAGGCCAAGCCTCGTGGTTCTCGAATCAGTGCCTCGCAGTACCCTCTAGCGAACTGTAGAGCTTCGGCAGGTACTGCGCAGCAGTCCATCCCTTGTGGCGTTTCACGCGCTCGTAACGTTGAATCCAGTCCTCCATGTCCTCGTGAATCTCACCGTAGAATGGCGCCGGATTGCGTGGGGCAACAGGCATGAAGGCAGCGGATTTAGCGGTCGAGGTCTGCGGCAAATGGCTGCTCATGACTTGTCTCGTCGACGGTGCGCTCAAATACCATTGACTACCAATACTGGAAACTGGAGCCAAAATACATGGGGTTGTCGGGAGACACAGAAGTGCTGCCATCTCTCGGTGTTGGATGGTAAACTATGAGCTCGAAATTAAAAGGATAACAGTCATTCACTACCACTATCTTTTCTCTTCACGTCATCAGGAATTGTGAATATATGTTAAATCGGTATGCCGATTTCAATTGAGCAAGAGCTGATACACGGCATTTCTAATAATGAGGTGCGCTTCATACTAGGAGTAAGTATTTAGATTATATGGACCTATGTATTACACCTGGTACAAATGACCTACTGGCAATTAGTCACTTTCTAGTAAGTTGACTGTTTATGGACCACCCTAAAGGCAATGGCTTTCACTAGCTGTAGTGACTGGCTCTTTAGAGCTAGAAATAAAGCACAGCAATTCAAATATGTAATTACTCCATAGGTCATTATTTTAAATTTCCGAGATTCACTTCCAATGAGGCTGGAAATGCTACACGACGTAGTAATTACAGCCAGTAAATGCTACACTGGCTGTTTAACGAAGAGTCAGTATTTATAAGGAAGTAGAAATAGTGTCCGGTTCAGTATTACCTGCCGTTTTGGAGGCCCAGTTAGCCTCTAATGACTGCAATGACTATTGGATTGTACTTTTGAGTTATTTGGACGAGTATAAACTAGATTGCCTCCCAAGGGCTATTAATGGCTCTGGGTCAATATCCTCAGCTATTTCGGGGCCTATAGACCAAGCAGCTGTTTATTAGGTAGTTCCACTTGTGATTGACTTTAATGACTATTAGTGACCATTTCGTGATATTTGTGAGGTTATGTCTCAGATTGGATTTGAACAACTATTATTTGCTATTTGATTTTATTTCCTAATTATATGGTGGATTTCAGTTCCAAATGACTTTTATTGACTATCAATGACTATTTGTAACTATTTTGAGTTATTTGATTGCGTGCGGACTGAGTTGGCTTTCAATGGGTAATTTTGGCTTTTCGATCGAACTTTAATGTGGCAAATATGTAGTCCAAATGACTTCTAGTTACTTTTAATGACTATTAATCACTATTTTGAGTTATTTGATGGAGTGAAGACTATAAGTTGGCTTCCAATGGATAATATCGGCTGTTTGATATTTCTGAATTATATGGCAGGGTTGGGGTCCAAATAACTTCTATTGACTATGCATGACTTTTAGTAACTATTTCGTGCTTTTCGATTGTGTGGGGACTGAGTTGGCTTCCAATGGCTATACAGTCATATTTATTAATTATATGGCAGATTCAGGCTTCCAGTGTCTTCTTGTGATGATCAATGACTAGTAGTCAGTATTTCACCATATTTGACTATGTGTGGACTAGTTGGCTTCCAAAGGCTATTATTCATTCATTCATTCATTCATTTGCTTTATTTTCAGTGCCACACAAACAGCTATACGCCTTCTTAGTGGTGCACTACGTCTAAATAAAAAGAATTCGCATCTCAAGAACAAATGTTGACATGTCAGAACGAAAGGAACACATCGACGCACTTTCTAAATGTTCGTTCGCATCCAAAAATATCAATACCAAGTTCATCTAAGTTGGATTCGAATTTGTTAAAAACCAGTTTCAGACGGGTAATAGGGTCAGCGTTGTGTAAAATGGAAGGATAGAACAATGAGCGTATGCGAATAGACCGTTGAGGAACACGCAAATATACTGTTCAGTAACGTTGTGCAGTCAACAACACCATTAACAACTTTATGCTAGAACATGAAATCACGCGTCATTCGCCTATTACACAAGGAGCGTAAGCCAATTTGTTTAGATAATCTCTCATAGTCATAAAATACCTTAGACTGCAAGTAACGATCATAAAAGACACGTATAAATTTTCTTTGCACTCGCTCAATACTAGTTGAGTTCGATTCTCCAATGCTGTTCAATTCAACTGAAGAAAACTCGAGGCGACTTAGCACAAGAGAGCGAAATAACATTAAAAAACACTGGATTTCTAAATTTTCTCGATATACGCGTTATGATACCAAAAACATTTATAAATGAGTTTACAATATTCATACCCTGATGATTAAACGAAATTTCAGTGTCTAAATATACACCCAAATCCCTAATCAGACACACACGGCTGATAACAGTTGTGTCTAAAGCATAGCAAGATTGGAAAACGTCACGTTCCCTGCTGAGAGAATAGCCGCCTCGGTGGCTCTGAGGCGAAAGCGCTGGCCTACGGATCTCCATGTGGCGGGTTCAAATTCCGGCCGAGGTGCCCGCAATCCGACGGAGGCTTATTGCGGAGGAGGCGCCGTGTAACCGAGCTTTCGGTTGCACGTCAAAAGATCCCCAGGTGGTCCAAATTAATCCTCAGTCCTCCGCTGGGGCTTGCCAGATGCCCGTCGTGGGTTCGGCACGTAAAACCCCCAAATTTGACTTTTTCCAGCTGAGAGAAATATTTTTTTTTTGATTCGTTTAATACAAGGCCATTGGTCAAGCACCACAAAGAAATAGAGCATACGTCACGCTGAAGCAAAACACAGTCCTCCACAATATTTGTCCATCGATACAATTTTATGTCGTCGGCAAATAACAACATTTTTTAGTATTTCACACAAGAAGTGAGGTCATTTACGAAAATTAAAAAGAGGCCCAAGGTTGCTTCCCTGTGGAACGCCCGACGTAGCCAAGAAAGGATTCGATAAGCAACTGGACACACGTACCAAGTTCTCGCGTTTAGACAAGTAACTCTCAAAAAGCTTGCAATACTTGGGGCATAAACCATACATATCTAACTTGGCCAATAAATGCCGGTGATCGACTTTGTCAAATGCCTTCGTCATGTCAAAGTAGACCACATCAGCTTGCTCCCGGTTAGGAACAATGGGCACAACATCATGCAGAAAAGAACACAAATTCGTCTCCACCGAACGACCTTTATTATTGGCTCTATTATAATATTTTTTGATTATATGGCATGTTTGGGGTCAAATGACTTCTGCTGACTATTCATGACAATTAGTAATTTTTAGTGTGTGTGGACTGAGTTGGCTTCCAATGGCTATTATTGGCTATTTGATCCTATTTCTTAATTATATGGCAGATTCAGGGTCCAAATGACTTCTTGTGGCTATCAATGGCAATTAGTCACTATTTCAACTTATTTGATTGTGTGCAGACTGAGTTGACTTCATATGGCTCTTATTGGCTATAGGATCGTGTTTATAAATTATATGGCAGATTTGGGGTCCAAATGACTTCCATGACTATCAATCACTATCAGTCACTATTTCGACTTATTTGTTGTGTGCAGACTGAGTTGGCTTCCAATAGCTACCATTGGCTATACATTCATATTTATAATTATATGGCAGATTCGGGTCCAAATGGTTTCTAGTAACTATCAACGGCTATTAGTCACTATTTCGACTTAACTGATTGTGTGCAGACTGATTTGGCTTCATATCGCTAATATTGGCTATATGATCATGTTTATAAATTATATGGCAGATTTGGGGTCCAAATGACCTCCGTGACTATCAATCACTATCAGTCACTAATTCGACTTATTTGATTTTATGCAGGCTGAGTAGGCTTCCAATGGCTATTATATGCTATACAATAATATTTATAATTATATGGCAGATTTGGAATCCAAATGACTTCTAGTGACTGTCAATGACTATCAGTACATATTTCGAGTTATTTGATTGTGTGGTGTGAAGACCGAGTTGGCTTCAAATGGCTAATATTGGCTATATGCTCATGTTCATAATCTATATGGCAGATCCAGAGGTCAAATGACTTCTACAGACTATTAATGAGTATTGGTCACAATTTTGAGTTATTTGTTGTGTGCGGGCTGAGTTGGCTTCCAATGGCTACTATTGGCTCTACAATCCTATATTTTATTTATATGGCAGATTCAGGGTCCAAATGACTTCTAGTGACTATCAATGACTATTAGTCACTATTTCGACTTGCCTGATTGTGTGCAGACTGATTGGGCTTCATATGGCTATTATTGGCTATATGATCACGTTTATAAATTAAATGGCGGATTTGGGGTCCAAATGACTTCTTGTGACTATGAATGACGATCAGTCACTATTTCGACTTATTTGATTTTATGCAGGCTGAGTTGGCTTCGAATGGCTATTATTGGCTATAGGCATCTGCTATTGACCTGATTGGCTCGAATTGCCAAAAATGGTTATTAGTAGGGGTGTGCGAATATTTGAAATTTCGAATACGAATCGAATATTTTCCTTATTCGAAACGTATTCGATTCGAAAATTGCATATTCGGAAATTCCCGAATATTCGACTTCGGCCGAATATTCGAGAAAAACGGCGAATATTCGCACAAACTGCGAATATTCGAGCGAGTAACGAATAATATGCCTGCCACGCATTACCCTATGTATATGTTTATTCACTGAGAAAGGCGTATGATGCGTGCGTTATCGGTCTTCTCCGTTTCTATCTTTCTGATGGCAGCAAGACAGGATCAGTTTCGGTTTCTTTTTCACCAAGCTCTTTGTTGCGTGGCACTTGTATAGCGATATGTGATATAATTGCGCGTTCTATAAATTAATACAATAAAATAAACCTCGAGAGAGAAATATAAATATAAAATAAATCTCGGGTGTTATCTAATATAAATGTTCGAAAAAAAAGAGAAGCTAGGTGCGAGCAGAACATTGCATCGCCATTGACAACAACTCCTGCCACTCCCGCGCAGCCAAAACTAGGATTGTCGCAAACCTGCCCAGGTTCAAGTTCGACCAAGTTCAACTTTTTCGAACTTTCAACATGATGTTCGAAAATAGGTTCGAGTGAAGTTCGATTTTTGTGCGCATGCGCAAAAAAAAAATAAACAAAAATCCAGTTGACTCCACTTGGCAGAGAAAAAGGGCAATATTTGTTGGGTTTATCGGCATCGCTGGTTCACATTAATAACTAATGGAAGCGTTAAAAGCTCATATTTGTGCTTTTATATGGTGTAAAAGATGGTAACCATTTTATAAAATATAAAATCAACCACTTTCTAAATTATTTGCAGCGCGAAATTCGAAATGTTCCTGTAGCAGCCGGGCAACACTGTCCATAAGTCGAACTTCTTCGAACTTTAGTGAAATTTCGCAGGTTTCCCGAGTGGAAGGGTCTTTCTACTGGCGGAAATGTTGTCACGGCGCGTAGGGAGCGCTTACTTTCTGAAAACGTCGAGCAGTTAATTTTTCCTACGCGATAATTTGTATTGAGTGCATTACTAGAAGTATCTTTAGCCTGCTGCAGCCCAGTAAAATGCAGTTGCATTGATTTATTTTATAGGGCAATAAAACCTGCTGTTACCTCTTGTTTTGCAATTTTTTATTACTAGACACATATTCGATATTCGATTCGATATTCGAACCCCGATTTTTGTCTTATTCGTATTCGATTCGTATTCGTAAATTTCAATATTCGCACACCCCTAGTTATTAGTGCTTATTGGTCGCAATATTTTGCTATTCTATACTTATGAATGAAAATGGCTTCAAGTGGCTATTGTTGGCATTAGCATATCATCTTAACAATATCCCCTTAAATCGCTTCAGAATGAACATTAGTGAAAATTAGTGACTTAGTATTTATAATGTTTTGAATATGAATGGATTCAAGTTTCTACTATTATTGGCTATGCGCAGTTCTTGGCCAAATCGGCTTGAAATGGCTATACATGTCTATCAGTGTTTATTACTGGCGATTTATGCAATTGGAGTGTTTATACATTTAAATGACTTCAACTGGATATTAGTGGCTATAGGCATCTATTTTTTACTTGCTTGGCTTGGATTGGCTATTATTGGCTATATTCATCTTTTCCTCACCTGGGTGGCTTGAATTGGCTAAAAATGGCTTAAAGTGACTAGTATTTATAATTAGCAGCTATTTCTTTGTCTACGAACTGAAATGGCTTCATGTGGCTAGTTTTGGCTATTACCATCTGTTGTTTTACCAGACTGGCTTCAAATGGCTATGAATGGCTATTCGTGAATATATCTTGTTAACGTAGCAGCTTGGGCGAGTTGGTTGCTTATATTAACACACACTACAGCGCACTATTGCAAACGTACACTCACTCCTTACACACAAAAAGAAAGCAAAATTCAAACGAACCGCGCTGACTGACAACTCGTTTTTATACACTTTGTCTTCTACCTCTTGCACTACCGAATTTCCCGAATCACGCGCACCGATCTCCTAGACGCCTAACAATTGTTTTCTCTTTTTCAGTCAGGCAAGAACCTTCGGATATTGCATCCGCAACAAGATGATACCACCTGAGGTAAAAGCCCTTTTTGGAATCTTCGCCCCATCAGTCGGCCACGGCACTAGAGTGTGCAAGGAAGTACAATCGGAAAAAGTACTCTTCGAGGTATTTTCTCTCCCTTTCTCTCAGGCAGTGTCATAACTCGTCAAGATATTGTGGACATCGGAAAGACGTGGAAAGGTAAGGCAAAAATTAGCTAGGACTGGCAGACGTCGCCGGCGTTCGGACCCGAACGGCTGATCCTGACGCCACTGCTCCCACTACGCTCTGATTAATATGATACAGGGGGTATGGATAAAGGTGCATTGGCACGGGAATCCGTGGACGAGTGGGCTAGCGCACACCAGCTTGGAGCACGTGGACCGACAGCTTGCGCTGCAGAACCCAGGATCCTGGGCTCAATCCCCACCCCAGCCCGTCTCGATCTGGATGAGCATTGTACCGGCGTGCGGTCGTGTATCACTACTGCGTAATGCACGTTAAAGACCCCAGACTAGCGGTTGTACTGCACTGGCTAAATTTCTTATCTTAGCTGCGAGACTCGTCGCCCATTGAGACAGTCCAAGTTCTATCCTGTATAAACATACACGCACCCCTTTTTTTTCATTGGCTCGGCGTTTATTTACTATCATTCCAGAGGTCAGCGCCATGCCGTCACTGTACACGTTGTGCAAGAAACAGACGATCATGCTCGACGTATAGTCTTAAACCAGAACTTTTCTGGAGTTCCGCCTCCATTACCTACTAACTATGATATTCTTCATGCCAAGTACCAGCGGGCGTGTGATATTCTGCCTCGCAGCACGGCGGGGTGGGACTATATGAAGAGTATTCACTGGGCGCCATATTTGTGGGTGATGTCTAGAGCACATGCTCTGAACGAGCCCACATTAATAGGCTGCTAAGACCGTCAATCTTGAGGGTGCGGAATGCACGTTACAAAAGAACTGTGGAAGCTCGCCATCAGCACGCGCTCAGCAGTTCTGCACACAGCTATGGCCGCCAGTGAGCACTTCCTATTAGCGATGTGCGCGGCCAAAAGCGTCGCTGTGATCAGCTTTCCACGATTGGCCAAACCATGGGCATATGAGCACTGTCAGATTGTCAACTTTGACGGTGTTAGTTTCGGATTGCGATGGCTCCTAGCTTCTACTGTGCTTTTTAAACACACCGTCGAACTCGTCGTCGCACCCGATGGTAAGTAGCCAGAATAACAACTGGTGACGTCACGGCGAGGCAAATCCCAGTCGTGACGTCACGTTGGGAAACCATAAGAGTGCGCCACCGAAACATCTCGGCGCTAATAGTCATTAAGATAAACATACTCAAACGGCAAGGAGAAAGCTGGGAACGTAAGTACACGCGCTGCACGCGATCACCTCATCGGTGTAAACGATCTGAAGTAGATAATAAGAGTAAGTGGGTGCCGAACGCACGTGCAAAGTGCCATTGCATTACGGTTTATATTTTAGAAGTATACTCGCGACTCCAGGAAAGTGGACGGCGCCTAGCGGGAAAACACTGAACTGAATGAAGTATTTACTTCCGCAAGGTTTGCTCGTCTCCTATGACATCTCTCTTTACATGTTGTCGCCGGTTGACGCGACGGAAAAGCTAGTCGTCCCAGTGATTTTGTCTTTACCGTCGAAAAAAAGTGTTCGCGAGTTCGCTCTAAACACAACCTAAACAACCGCGCAAACAAGACTTTTTGCGTCCATCAACGTTTCTCAGCACCTTAAAAGGACAAAAGGTAGACTTATTTTTTCCCCGAAAAAGGTCCAGCCACTTGAACCTGGCTTCGATCAACGAATCGCCGCAGGTTTGAAATGGAGTACATAAAATCAAGGCAGACCATTTTGAGTTGAATGCTTGCCTGCTGAATTCGAAGGGTTTTGCGTTCAGATGGCACAACGCACGGCCCGATCTGTTTTAGACAGCCATAATTGCCCCATGTAACATGTAGGTCGTTGTAGCTGCGACCAGAGCCGTGTATAGAGAGAGTTTGGTCAATGGGAGGCGCGGGCAGAGCCAGGGCGTGGGCCAGACTCGAAAAGAGGGCTTGGCATGCTCTCTTGACCAACCAGAAGCCGAAAAGAATCCCCTAGCGGTGGTAGCGAGAAACAGTTCTGATCAAAGGTATATGTTCGTATATGGTTTTAATAAGCGCGTTAGAGTGAAGTGTAGTAACTCTACGTGGTTGAAAATAGAGTGCACGTGTTGTTTTGATCATGATCAAGCAGAAAGATGCAAGAAACGAATGCGCCTCTCAACTCTGTTTTGCTCGAACAGAGTGTGACCACTCGGACGGCAGATTTCCGGTCCTCGGCGCTTGGCGTACCGATTATGTCGATCGTTTCGCTAGTCGCACTCTACCACCATCATTTTGATTGAGCGTGATTAAAACATCACGTGTACCATATTTTCAGTCATCGAGAGTTACTCCAATGCAGTTATCAGGTTTGTTTCTAGCGACCACCGCCAGGGTATTATTTCCGGCTTCTGGTTGGTCACATTTGAATTTCTGAAGACGCCCTGGAACACGCCCAGCCCGCTTTCGGCCAGTGGCACCTCCTCATTTGTCTCCTATACTTCCCAACAAATGGCCAAACTCTCTAAATATACGGCTCTGGCTGCGACTAGGCTAGTTCGCAGACTGGAACGAATGTGTTCAAAACAAATAAAACGACAGAAATGACCAGAACACCAAAACTACCGGAACTCGTGCTTTCTTCGCGAAGCTACTTCATGCATCGCGCGATAATTGTGTCTTGCTAAATTGTCAACTTAGCAAGAGTACTCGGTCTCGCTCAAGATGAAAACGGCACAAAAACTGCGCCAGTCATCGGCGCAACCGGGAAACCGAAAATTCTTCTGACGCGTTTTTTTTCTTTTTTTTTTTTTTTAAAGGGGCAGTGCAACGGTTGAATGAGTCTCTCTCGTCCTCCTTACATTTGTATGCTTGGTTTGTTCAGCTGGTGTCTCCTAAAAACGATTTTAATGTTGAAAGAATTGCCCGTTTGCATTTTTTATATGGTTTATGCAAGCGCAAGTGACCAAAAACGCGTCACCTTTCCCCGAAAAACGACTATTCTGCTTCGTAATCGCAAAGCAAAAAATGAATTATTTGCCGATCTGCAGCCGCCTGTGGCGGTTACGGGAAAGAAAATGACAGCGTCTCTGGGGGATACGCGGAAGTCAACAAAGCATGTCCCCCTCCGCTGCTACACTCGCCGTCAGTTCCGTGGCGAACCGTCCTTTGTGTCGATCGCTCTCCGCGACCTTCGACGAGGCTAATCCTTTAAAAGTCGACAATCGCAGAGGAAGCGGCTAGGGCCTCTGAAGAGAGGACCCAAGGGGGAAACCGCGTGAACCCCCAGAGTACGTCACTCGAAAGTCGCCGTGGAGAGTTGAGAGGCACTTCGACCTTCGATTTGTTTCATTTTTTTTTTTTTAATAAGAACTAGCGCTCGCAAGAAAATGTGGTTTTCTGTTTTTCGTTTCATAGGTGACGCAGAATAATTTTCGCAGTTAATTGGCCAAAGTCTGAAAATCGTTGCACCGCCCCTTTAAGTGATACAAGCTTTGTTTGTATTTATCTGCCCCCACATGTTAATTTCTTAATTGTGTAGCGTATAAACTTTTATAAAGTCGTGATCTAGCACAGGGCTAGCCAGAGTGACATGAGGGTAGAGCTGCAGACGAAACCAAAAACTTTCAGAGAGCCGCAGGAAAAAAATTCCCAGGACACCCAGGCACGTATGAGTTGTGAATCCGAAAGCATGAATGCCGTTCCTTTGCTTCTTAGTTCGTCTGTTGTGTACTACAGTCGACGGCCACGTTTCACCACTGCCAAGGTTGCGTCGGCCGACGATATAGATGCCTTATGGTACGTTTACACTTGTGGATCCGCTAGCGAATCCGCCCAGCTTTTGCCGCTGGGGCGAAACGCTCGGCGGAAAACGCGGCGGAGAGCCGTTTAGGTCCAGGACCTATTTCTGCCGCCAAACGAGGCGTTTCGCTGACCGGAAGTGACATTCTTGCGCAGCGCGACGCTTCCTACGTCATGAGCACGCGTAGTTCCGGGAGCAGCAACGCCCGGGAGAGAGAGCCGAGGCGGGAACTCTCGCGCCTTCTCGTCATATCTGACGAGATGTTACGGGAACCGCTGCCGCAGCTGGCGCCGCCGCCACTGCTCGAAGGAAATAGATGTAAATGCGACCCGCTCGTCGCCGCCGCCGCCGGGAGCGGATCCGCTCCCGCTGCAGCGGATTTCTTCTCAGGTGTAAACGTACCATTGTGTGCCGTCATGCTCCTCGGCGCGAGAGAAGCAGAAACCGCCGCAGCCCCCCCCCCCTTGACGCCATGCCCGGCACGAGAGCGGCTAACGAGCGCGTTCCTTCCTAGGCTGCGGGCCAGAGCACCTTCAAGAGGGATTCTCTATGGTCCCAGTCATTGTCTATGCCTATGCGCGCCCGTCCCAGCCAATGGCTATCTAGGGAGCGCTTTCGCTGCGTCTTTTATGCTTCTCGCGGTTGCGGCGGTTACGGACGCCGCCAGCTCCTGGAACTTTTTTGCCGGTGGCTCCTTGCGTTGTTCGCGTTTACAAACGCCGCCGGCTCATGGGAATGTCTCGCTGCCGCCTACTTGCGTTGTTCGCGGCTACAGACGCCGCCGGCTCACAGGAATTTTTTGCCGCCGGCTCATAGCGTTCTTCGCGGTTACAAACGCCGCTGGCTGCCGAGAATTTCTTGCCGCCGGCTCCTCGCTCTCTTCGCGGTTGCATATGCCGTCGGATCCCGGGAATTGCTTGCCACCGGCTTCTCGAGTTGTTTGCGGTTACGGACGCCACCGGCTCCCGGGAATTTATAGCCGCCGGCTTCATTTGTAGTTCGCGGTTACGGACGTCGCCTGGTCCGCTCCATGGGGCAGTTAATGCTTTCGTTTTAAAACAAAAGAGGGGGAGGGGGGTACTCTTAACAAGAAACGATATGGAGGAAACAATCCTTTGAAAAGAGAACAGCTGTAATGGGTAAATTGAAACAAGTAACACCAGGCAGCAGCTACGTTTATCCAACCGCTAAGCAATAATGAATGCATGTTTTCCTAGCCAGCCACTGCCCTGATGCTCATTATGCATATACGGTTCGAAATTCTTTTTAAAGCAATAAACTAAACAGGGTTACTGGACACAACTATGTGCCAAAAAGTAATCGAGCTGTATGCACTTAGTTTAGTAAAAGACTGCCAATATTGCAAATTCTTTGTTTTTTATTCTTTTTTTTTGTATTGGGGACACAGGAGGGTAAGGGGGCACGCCTACCAGAGGCGCGAGCCGCACCTGAACCAGCGAGGAGCCGCAGTTTGGCCACCCCGGATGTAGCATATGGTTAATCTAAAAGTGGTCTAAGGAAATGTAAATAAATAGAGAAACCTTTAGAATGTAATAACCAAATAATATCTTCGACCGTTATGTTCTTTCTCTCTCAATCGACGACTTTTGAATAAATACGGAGTATATTTTATCCACCACAAAATGAGGTCGACATTTACTTATTTTATGATAACCAAATATACTTCTGATTTTCAAATGTAAAAAAATAGCAGGAGCGCATTATCTCTGACAAGATTTTTTAACGTTCTTTTTGTTGAATACTGGACGGGAGTTTTAGGTATAATTTATCACGTTCGCGTAACATTGGCCCTTTTATTAAATTAGTATTCTTTTTGTTAAAACGGTCACCGTCGGTGCGGCTACTCCATCGCAGTTAATTAAATATATACGTGTAAATATAAAGAAAACTACCCTAGTGGTACAATAGAAAGTAACGTTCTGGCATAAGCTCTGCGAAAGAATTTTAGGGAGAAAAACCTTCACAATTAAGTGAATTGTACGTAGTCAGGGTATGCGCTTGTACAAACACTCTCGTGCACATGCTTAGCAATTTGTGCCGAACGCACTAGGACTTTTGTTACTCAGCTTTGGATGCGCAATCAGGTTAAGATGAGATGCGCGGAGTGAACAAAAATGGCGCAGCTATCGAAGTTACCCTTTGACGCAAGCACACTAGACACGTAGTGCTCATAAAGCCGCAGTCAAACTACTGAAACATTCTACATAAGTGTAGAATGTTTCAGTGTGGGCATAGAAGTACAGCGACAATGCAGCAACATCAAACACCCTTCCGTTTCAATGTGCAGATTTTGACTATCTTCGCCGGGTGCTGCAGCCAATCTTCCGGCATCGTGACTCTGCAACTGCTACCTCCACAGCAATCACAAGAGAAGACCGACGGCTGCCCGATGCCTCCTGCAGCAGACCTACGTTTTCCGGCGCCACTACCTTTCTTCGAGCAAAGCTTCTCTGTACTCGCAAAACTACAGGCATCAGCATCAACTAACGCATTGTCAGAACGCTTTTTAAGCAGTTGGCGGTCTGTGCGTCCTTTCAGTGGGCATGGAAGTACAGCGACAATGCAGCAACAGCAAACACCCTTCCGTTTCATTGTGCAGGTGAGTTCAGAAACTTCTCGGTTTTGCAAAAAATCTAAATACGTTTACGTGCTGCTACTTCCATGCCCAAAAGCTTTGTTTTCTTTGATTTGTGACTATTTGCATGTTATGAAGCTGTTGATTATGTCTGGAGATGTGAAACTAAACCCCGGGCCCCTAAACGAAGACATTGGAAAGCAATACAACGAGTTGGTTTCCTTAATAAGATTACTTCACACCAAGATGGACACAAAGCACGAAGAGGTCATGGCTTCCCTTGCCAAAGTAAAACCGGTCCAACTTTCACTAGAGCAACAGATTGTTAATATTGACAATGGGAGGCACTCACTTGATCGAATGACGTTTGAGCGAACGCCCACGTTTCACCGAATGACACTTTAGCGAATAGTCGGATGCCGCGAAGCGGTGTTTTCGGGTGGGCCAAATGGGTTCACATTTTTGTAATGAGCCGACGCAGACTGTCGCCGCGAAGCGGCGCAAGCGTAGCGCGGCGGATGGGTTAACGCGCGCCCCCGTTATTCGCTAAAACGTCAATTCGCTCAAATGTCGCTGTTCGCTAAAATGTCATTCGCTCATGTGATATGGACCCATTGACAATAGGCTTTGCGCGGTCGAAAAGAGTATCGCAGCATATGTAGCAAGAGTTAGTGCGTATACCCAAAAGCTAGCGACTGGAAAACCCGTGAACTCGTACGGTGCCGTACTCGGCGGCCGCCGTCGTGCGTGCGCATTCCGTACTCGTCACTTGTATACCCAAAAGGTAGCGACTGGAAAACGAGTGAACTCGTTCGGTGCCGTTCTCGGCGGTTGTCGCCGTGTGTGCGGTCTTCCACACTCGTCGCTAGGCCTAAATTGTCATCGGGGCTCCGTGGTTGGAGCGGCGTTGCTCTACGCCGCGCTGCCAGGGATGTACAGTAGTGGAGGCCCTCTCGCTTTCGTGCTGCGTATCAGTCCCAGAGACGACGCTTTGAGGCTCTCCGGCGCGGGCCGCGGCGCCCGAACAGACGTGTGCTGGGCTGTACAAGTCTGTTTTTTTTTCGTTCTTTTTTCTCGGGCGCGTAAAAGCCGAAGTCCAAAGTCCACTCGTCGAACAGCTTTCACCCACACCTTCTCCAATTTCCGGTCCATTGGAAACTTGTGAAAAAGCACCTCCGTGTTGCGCAGCGGGTTGATTGAGCAGCCCACAGCGCTACACGTTGCACTCGGCATCTTTCGAGGAACAGAGGGGCAGTCATGGGCGCTCCGAGTTGCTCGCTAAATCGAGTCTTGGAGTCCTCACAAGCAAATAAACAAAAGGCTATACCGAAGCTACACGGGCTACAGAAAAAAGCAACGGCTAAACACGCCAATCACAAGCCGAAGTAGCGGTGGTAGCGGTTCAAAGAAGCGCACTCCGCGCAACGCCCGGACCGGAGGAAAAAAAGAGAACGATACTGACGTCACGGCCCAGTGTTGCTTTAGCGATC
Organism: Ixodes persulcatus; assembly: GCA_013358835.2. Lineage (NCBI taxonomy): Eukaryota > Metazoa > Arthropoda > Arachnida > Ixodida > Ixodidae > Ixodes > Ixodes persulcatus. The sequence goes on along the minus strand of JABSTQ010008245.1, from coordinate 18,444 downwards.
GGCAACCCGCTGGCCGCCCCCTTAGGAGCAGCGGCTCGTGGCGGGTCGCATTTTTATTATCAGCATTAGTTGAGAATGCGGAGTCCCACGAACGTAATATTTTGGCTGGGGTCATATTTTGTGTCACTAAAGTGATACCAGTAATTTAGTTCATTTTGAGTTTTTGCCAGAGTTGCCCTTTAAGAAAATGCGTTTTTTTTATGTCACTCAGAATCTACAATCCTGTATCCAGAAAAAGATCACTACCGTAGAATACCGTGCATCCGCCCATTCCACATTAAGCGCCCACACCCAAATTTCTAAGATCTGAGGAAATACGCGCAGTACATTTATATGTAAAATTGATGACCAGACAAGCGCCCATCCCCTATTTTTTCGCGATCATCTTTAAATTTTGAGTGGGTGCTCGCCCGATATTTTACAGTAGGCTAATAAAGAGACTATCTTTAATTTTGGCAAGCCTCCATGGTATGCATAGTTTACTGTAAGATTCCTGGTTTGATAATCCAGTTTGAATGTTACCGTGATAATATTCATACCGTTCTTTTCGCTGGGGACTTCTTATTGAAATTTTTACTCACCCATCTATGATGGTCCAACTGCCCGAAAAATATATTTGTAGCATTAAATCTTTTTTTATTTTTTTATGCAGCTCAAGATTCAATCTTTTGCAAAGGGGCGACCAAGGCGGTTTTCGGTGCTGTAAACCTGCAGCGCCGGAGCGTGACGGGGCAGCCTTGCAGGCGGCTGAAGCGAGCAGCTCCGAAGAGGGCACTGGCTCCTGACAAGCTGGCAGCCATGGGCAGTAAGTTTTCTCTTTGCTCCCAACATGCCAAACTCTGCCATTTTTTTGCAGCCATCAATATGACTAAATGTTGACCACTTTGAGTGCTTGGTCTCTTTATTCAGTAAATGCAAAATGAAGTATATGCATAAAGGTTGCTGCATGTGAAGAAAGGCATCATTCCTTGTGATAATGACAGGCCTGACGGAAGAATGTCGCAATCACGGACATCTGCACATGTGTTACAATACTTAAACATCGACAACGAATCGCTCTAATTATTAAAGAGTAAGGAGATGTTTGTACATATTCAACAACCTTTAGTAACTCAGTTAAATCATTTTCACTTGTTTCCAACATCGTCATCCTTGTTGTCAACATACAGAAATTTAGTTAGTCTTTTTTGACCTCCGTTTAGTGAAGATCGCTTTGGCTGTCGTCACAGACGTAGCTTTGTTTACTGCTGCACTTATCAATTTTCTCCACCGAGCCACAATAGGCTGTGGTTGCAGAGGAATATGGGGTTCTATTACGGCGAATATCAGCTGAAACGCCATGACACCTTGTGCTCGGGACTATTAGTGCTGTTTGTCGTATCACTGGGCAAACACTCGCGCATGCTGGGGCCGAGACACATTTACTCCTGTGCTCGTTACACCGCTCCAATCCCTGTCACGATGGGTGCACCATGCAACCCAAAGTCTATAGACACTTGTTAAGGCCACATTTTTAGATAATTTGCCTCTCCATGTTTGCCAGTGAAGGGACAAATTAAATTGTTATTTACCAACTTGCTTTTTACTTGAGTGAATTTAACTTTCTTCTGCAAACAGCTGCACGATTAGGCCTTTCTGGAGCATTCAACAAATCGCCCTCAGAACCGGCATTTCTGCCGCTCCATTGGGAATGAGAAATTTAGCTGGGGAATGCTTTAACAGGCATTACACAGCAGTGATGCACGGCCTGCCGGTATAGTGCTCATCCCATATGACAACAGGCAAGTGTGGGCGACAAAGCGTCATGGCGACGAAGCGGCGTGCTGTATCTTGGTCAAGTAAGCGGCACTCGAAGGCATACGCTACAGTGCGAGTCAATGGAGCGAGCGCGGGCGGCCTAATCACAGCGCACTCGGCTCTCGCGTCGCGATTATCGATTCAGAGCTCTGCCTACCCCTATGACATGTGCGCGGGTGTCCATAAACGGCTCCTCTCGACTGCACGCGGGTCAAATGAACAGTTAACAGCGCGATAGGAATCGGTAGCAACGGTAGTACTCACCCCAGGAACGACACGCGAAGCGGCGTGTTGTTCGTCGGCACTCCCGTCGAAAAAGGCAAAATAAAGACAAATACTATATATATACAAGAAATATTGCGTGCAGAAGAGAATAGAAACACTTAAAAGCAATAAAAAATACACTTGAATGGATAAAATTAGGTAATGGAATCGAACAACAGGATTCAGAGGAGGCAAGCAACAAGCAATGCGATCTCGAGGCAGAGCGGCCAGGCGAGGGACAGTCTCTACCGCAATTCCTCGTGCACGGGCCGGGGCGCTTGGGGGAGTTTGCAAAAGGGCTATTGCGCCATATCACGGGACGGGGCGAAGCCCGCACTCGTCAGGCACTGCCATTGTTTCTGGTCGGTGGCAGTGCGGCTTCCCTCAGGTCGCCCATGTTTGTATTTATTTTAGGGGTCTTGTTATGCACCACAAGTAAAATAAGGAGCCTGATTATTCATTTTAAACAATTATAATATATATAAAAAATGTGTCGTTGATCTGAACGCGGGACATTGCAGTTGGTTTCGTTTTGGCTTCAACCCTTCAACTGGAAGCAAAATGGCCATGTAACACCATCTCAATTCAGTTCAGTCGTAGCACAGTTAGCGGCCGCTAACTGCCGTTTGCCTAAACAAGGTTAAAACAGCCTGTGTCACTAGGGTATGACGCACATTCAAACGCAGACACTACTATCTGCTGCCTAGAAGGTTACACTGGGTACCAGATATGGCTCCGATGCCTCTATTTTGCCAGCTAATCATCTTTGTCATTTTTTTTTTATTTTTATTTTATTTTTTTAATCTTAACAACTGATAAGCCAATTTTGAGGATAGGAAAGGTATCTCTAATTTAAATGTGCCAGCTAGGGTAAAGAAGTCAATGAATAGATTTGGAGTATTTACTGTACTAATTATTACTTTACACTTTTCCCGTGATGTCTGCGACGATCGATAAATCTAATTTAAAGAAATTTGTTGTTTATTTCTGTATACTGTCTTTTTCTCTTAATTTCGATCCTGTCACGCTTAGAAACATCTTGTATATTGACTACTTCTTTTTTAATACTTCCAAGAAATAAACATTCAATCTGCATGGATATAAATATGATACTTCTCTGCAGCCACGAATATCCATCTGAAATAAATTGTTGAGATTTGTTTGCAGTGCCACCTATAGGCCCCCCCCCCAAAAAAAACAAAAAAACTAGTATATTGGTTGTTACGTTTTCCTGCAACTAGTTCATCTTCTTAGCAGTGTTTCCCCCCAAAAAATTTGCTTGGTTCTGCAGTAGTTCAAATACTTAACATGTCGTAACTATTGGGGTGGTTGAACCCGGTACATATAACTGATTGCCTTGTCATACTCATTTTCTGATGCCTTCCAGCTGTACATCACGCGGACATCCTCGGGTCAGTCACCGAAGAAGCGGAGGTTCCCCATGAACAGATACATTGGCGAGCTGCTGCACGATATCAACAAAAACTTGAGTTCTAAGGTAGAACTTAACCTTTACCTTCGATTTAAAGTATTTAATATATATGTCAACTCACCTGCTTTAGAGTCATTCTTTCTAGAGTGCTTTTTTTTGCACGCTCTTTCTAGGTGCTGTGTCAATAGTTATTTCAGTGGGAGCCTCGAGTCAACACCGCCTAGATAATAAAGTGTCTGCATCACCTCCTCTTCCTTAATGAAATGGCATCACAGTCGGATTATGCTGACACGGTTACTGGGCCTGAGTCCCACCTTCGACGCGCTGATTGAACACAAGTGTAAGCCAAACACTGCCACAGCACTCGTGCCCAATCTCACTGTGCGATCGATCTCGCTGTGATGATGGTATGAAAGTGTTCTGGAGGCTTTGCCTATCTAGGTGGTACTGTCTCGGGATGCTAACCTTTTGTGAACACGAATTGCGTGGCACCCGTATCTGCGGGTTTACGTAGGTCGACCAGCGTCTATAGTCGTTGACCCGTGTCTACGTCGGGTTGACCCGTGTCTACAGTCGGTCACCCGTGTCTAGGTCGGGTCGACCTGTGTCTACGGTCGGGTCGACCCGGTCTAGTCGGGTCGACCCGGTGTCTACGGTCGGGTTGACCCGTGTCTACTGGTCCCCGGTCTATGGTCAGGTCGCCTGTGTGTATGGTCGGGTCGACCTGTGTCTACGGTCGGGTCGACCGTGTCTACGGTCGGGTCGACCCGTGTCTACGGTCGGGTCGACCCGTGCCTACGGTCGGGTCGATCCGTGCCTACGGTCGGTCGACCTGTGTAGTACCAGTGTCTACGGTCGGGTTTACCTGTGTCTACGTCGGGTCGACCTGTGTAGTACCAGTGTCTACGGTCGGGTCGACCTGTGTAGTACCCGTGTCTACGGTCGGGTCGACCTGTGTGAACACGGGACCTGTATGTCCATAACACCATATGACCCAACGGGTAGGACCCGTACAAAAAGTATACGGGTTTCTTCAGTAGGGTCTCCGTAAAGAAAGGGAGGTAATCCAGGAAAAAGTTCAAGAGATGCTGAACGACGACATAATCCAACCTTCGAGCAGTCCATGGCCTCTCCAGTCGTACTGGTAGGAAGAAGGACGGAACGCTTAGGTTCTGCGTGGACTGCCGGCAGCTGAACGCGGTGACGAAGAAAGACGTCTATCCACCCCCCCGTATGGACGACACGTTAGACCGGCTACGCCACTCTCGATACTTTTCATCGATGGACCTGAAGAGCGGCTACTGGCAGATCGAAGTCGACGAACGGGACCGAGAAAAGACAGCTTTCGTCACGCCAGATGATTGTACGAGTTCAAAGTGATGCCCTTCGGACTATGCACGGCTCCAGCAACTTTCAGCGTGTCATGGACACCGTACTGGCAGGACTGAAGTGGCAGAGCTGTCTCGTCTACCTCGACGACGTCATAGTGTTTTCCGGCGACTTCGACGAGCACTTGCGACGACTCCGAGCTGTTTTCCAATCCATACGGACCGCCGGACTCACCCTCAAGCCGTCAAAGTGTCGGTTCGCCTATGACGAACTGAACTTCCTAGGTCACGTGGTTAGTACGAAGGAGTTCGCCCAGACCCAGAGAAGACTCGCGCCGTCGCAGCATTTCCAGCTCCGAGAGACAAGAAGGCCGTTCGAAGGTTCCTTGGACTATGTGCCTACTATCGGCGCTTCGTTCGGGATTTCGCAAGAATTTCGCAAGCCACACTCACAAACCTCACGAAGGACGCCGAGAAGTTCGAATGGCTGAGGAGCAACAGCAGGCATTTGACGAGCTGAAGCGACGTCTCCAGACTCCTCCTGTTCTCGGACATTTCGATCAGATGCGGAAACCGAGATTCACACGGACGCAAGTATGCTGGACTTGGCGCAGTACTGGTTCAAGTGCAAGAAGGCACCGAGCGAGTTATCGCATACGCAAGTCGGACACTGTCCAAGGCGGAGAAAAATTACTCCACGACTGAGAAAGAATGCCTTGCGGTCGTCTGGGCAATCACGAAGTTTCGTCCGTACTTGTACGGGAGCCCGTTCCGTGTAGTCACGGACCACCACTCGCTCTGCTGGCTTGCGAACCTCAAGAACCCGTCAGGACGCCTCGCTCGTGGAGTCTCCGACTACAAGAGTTCGACATGACTGTGGTCTACAGGTCGGGCCGCAAGCACAGCGACGCCGACTGCCTGTTGTTATGTTGTTTTGTTGGCCGCTTATCGACGCTAGCGAGGGCGTCGCCGTCAACCTGCTGCGTCAGCGGCGCATATTGCCGTGTTGGAACCGATAAAAGCAGCTGCGCATAGCAGCGCGTGGCTCTTCTTCGTCCTGCTGCCGAGATGCAATAAACGCAGTCAGTTACGTTTCCGGCAGCCCACCGTCTCGGTGGGCTGCCCGGAATGTAACAGCTGGTGGCAGCGGTGGATCGACGGCTCCGGGGGACCTGCGGATTCGGTTGGTGAGTGCCGGAGGCGTTGTTCTTGTTCCCGAGCAGCCGAATTGTTTAGTTTGTAGGTTGTCACCGTGCTGGTGACAAGAGAACGGGACGAAGCAGCCAGACCTTTTCGGGATTTCAAAAAGCGTGGCACGATGACTCGCGGCGATAGTGAAGCCTGAATTAATGCTCTTGGCGGAAGAGTTGGGCTTAAAGGTCGCAAAGGCCATGAAAGCCCGAGATTATCAAGCCATTGCAACTTGTGGCTCGGACGCTGACGAAATTTCCGAATGTTGGAGTGAGGTGCAGAGGAGACGAAAGAAAGAAAATCTCGAGTTAGAAATCTTCAAAAAAATGTAAAGGCCGCTGGTGAGGCCAGTGCGGTTGATGGCAGTTGTTCAAAATTGAATATGCGAAGCTTGCTGCAGCCTTTTCGTGTCGGAGGAGACTTGGGTGTTTACCTTCAACTTCGAACGCACATGCACCAATGTGTTGTTTGAGAGGTCGAGCTGGCCGCAACGGCTTTTGAGTTTACTACCAGCAGAAGTAGCCGATGTTATGGCTAGGTTGGACCCGAAGAAGCAGAGGACTACTCTGTCGTGAAATCGAGCCTGCTGAGAAAGTTCAGGTTGTCACCTGAAGCCTTCAGGATAAAGTTCCGACAAACAAAACTGGATGCTCTTCCCAAACTCAAGTTAACGGGAGACACTTTAGGCACACGACAACCCGCAGCCACATTCCCGCTTGGTGACATTTATAGCATCAAATTGGTTTTCGTTCCTCGAACGACTTCCTCTTGCTTTTCGTGTCGTCCGAAGCCACTTCGACCTTTCTGGTGTCGGACTACCCGTAGTCGGCTCGTACTTTCTTGAACATGAGTGGTCCGACTTCCGCGACTGAACGAGTGCAACTTGTCAGCGTCGCACTGAACCAGCCGGAGGAAGTGCAAGCTCATATTCCTGAGCTGGGGAAATTGACGGTAGTTTGACTGTCGCTGAGGTTGTAGAGGCTACAATCGATAAGAAACAGATGAGTCAAGGCCAGCTTTTGGAACTTACTGCCTTGCTTGACAAGTACCAAAATCTGTTTTCCACCGTCCCCGGAAGGACGAACTTGGTCGAGCATGACATCGAACTCTCAAGTCAGTCTACGATTCAGTGCAAAGCCTATCGTTTTTCCCCACGTCAGGAAAAGCTGTTAAAAGAATCGGTGGACCAAATGCTGGAGCTGAAGTTAATAGAGCGGTGCGAGAGCGATTTCGTCTCTCCTATGATCTTGGTCGAGAGCCCTGGCAAAGATCCGCGGCCTTGCGTGGACTACAGGAAGCTAAATGCAGTGACCGTAACAAAGGTTTACCCGATTCCCAACATAGAGCGTGCATAGAAAAAGTGAGCAAGCGAAGTCATTTCTACCATTGACCTTGTAGAGGTTACTGGCAAGTACCGCTTACCGAACGTGCCAGCCCTTGCGGCGTTCATGACGCCATTCGGTGTTTTCAGGCCGCTCGTTTTGAGCTTTGGATTAAAAAATGCTCCCTATGCATTTTCGAGGTTGATGAACCAGGTTCTTGCGGGAACAGAGTCCTTCGCTCTGCCGTACCTCGACGACGTAGCGATTTTTTCTGATACGTGGGAGGACCACCTTCAGCATTTGCAACAGGTCTTTTCTCGCCTGCAAGACGCAGGCCTACACAAAGCCAATAAATGCAAGTTCGGGCAAAGCGAAGTGCTATACTTGGGGCACGTAGTTGGCAAGGGGCAAAGACGCCCTCAGGAGCTTAAAGTGCAGGCTATTGAGGAGTTCCCTTTGCCGCAAACAAAAAAGGAACTAATGTCTTTCCTTGGGTTAGTGAATTATTACCACCAGTACATTCCCCAGTACTCTGAAAAGGCGAGCCCGCTGACGGACGCCCTTAAGAAAACAGAGCCGAAAATGATCAAAAGGGATGAGCAGAAGCGGAATGCGTTTGAGGCTCTAAAAGGTGTGTTAGTCACTCGACCCGTGCTGGCCAGCCCAGACTACACAAAGCCCTTCTTGGTGCAATGTGACGCAAGCGATAAAGGGCTTGGGGTTGTACTTAGCTAAGAAAATGACCAAGGGGAAGAGCATCCAGTTTTGTTTGTCAGCAGGAAGCTGACTTCAAGAGAACAAGCCTACAGTACGATTGAAAAGGAATGTGCTTGCCTTGTGTGGGCGGTAGAGAAGCTTCGCTGTTACCTGTTTGGTTGCGAATTCATTTTCATTACTGATCACCGACCGCTCACATGGCTGCAACAGCTGTCCCAGAAGAACGGTCGCTTGTTGCGATGGAGCTTGACGCTCCAGGAATATTCTTTTTTGGTCAGGCATAAAAAAGGAAAATTGCACGCCAACGCAGATTCCTTGAGTCGTGCGCACCCCTAAGTACCCAGTTCGATTTTCTTTCTTTATCTCGTTTGCACACTTGTACATACTTTCATTTCTTAACGACTTGTAAATAGTTTCATTCTCTTATTCTAATGTTTCCTAAAGAAGGTCTGGTTGCGTAAGGGACATAATAGGCAATTTTTTGAAGAACAGAGCTCTCGGGAGAATGGGGATAACGTTTCGGGCACCGCTGCCGTTCTGTGGTCCTCTGGTTGTTGTCGGCCTCCCTGTTTTCCAGACACCTTGGGCTCACCTGTACTGTTGACACACCTCCCTGACGGCCTGTCTGACAAGTGTCCCAGTGACCCTCGACTCGGCTGTGCACCCTGACTATCTTCCCCGATGGCCGGTCGAACAAGTGGTCGCAGCCGTGCCTCTTCTACTGGTGACTGGCGGAAGACCCAAGCGTCGCTTTCGATTTCAGGCGGTGCTGTCCAGATGGAGCATCGTCAAGAACGCTGTTTTGACGCCAGTGACAAACACGTGGTGTCCGACTTGTCGCCGCCGAACTTGTTAAGCGAAGCTACGGATCAAGCCGGACTGTCTTCATTACACAAGTGTGTCGTCCGGGACTCGAACGTTGGTGTGAATGTACCAAGACTGGTCCGGTCCGTCTTGTCTTCGCTTTGAAGTGCCGAGGCCTGGATGGGGACAAACCTTTGGTTTTCGATTGTACCCTAGAAGGGGGAGGAGTTGTTATGTTGTTGTTTTGTTGGCCTCGCTTATCGACGCTAGCGAGGGCGTCGCCGTCAACCTGCTGCGTCAGCGGCGCATATTGCCGTGTTGGAACCGACAAAAGCGGCTGCGCCTAGCAGCGCGTGGCTCTTCTTCGTCCTGCTGCCGAGATGCAATAAACGCAGCAGACCAACTACAGTCTCCGTCTCGGTGGGCTGCCCGGGGAAACGTAACACCGCGGCTTCAAAAGGAATACAAGCTCTTCGAGGACAGGTTGTGAACCTAATTTCCACTTCTTACGTGTTTAATAAATTGCATGACTGTTTACCCATCAGGGCAGGTTTCTAGAAGCGATGGTGAACCCATTTGGGTAAACCAGCATCCCTAGAAGGGAAAACATACCTAGGTACTCTAACAACGACTGGATGTAGAACAACTAATTATTTTTGATTGGGCAGTATTGTGTGTCACCTATCGGTAAAACAATGAAGTCATTCTGTTTATCAGTTTTCTGCTGGTTGTTGTCGATCTAGTATTGCATTTATATCCAAATATACTAATGTAGTGGTTGAAGACCACATCAGCATGTCCCTACCATTAGGAGTGCACTTGCAGGACCTAGCAATGTGCGGAAAGATGTCCGACGATGTTCCTTATTCGTGCAACACTGAAGTGATGAAGAAGAGGATGGGTGCAAGCAAAGGTCATACAGTGCTCCAGATGTTGCCCCGAATGTGATGTCATACCATGCCTGTTTTTTTTTGTTTTTTTTTGTGTCGCAAGTGATGAGGACTAAATTTGCCCATAATTTGTTCCCTTCTGGCCCCCACCTCCTGTATTAATTGCAACCTCTCGTCTGCTGTCATATTACTGTCATATTGTCATAGCAAAATGCAGCACAGCTGTATTTTGATGCATTTCGCATTAAGATTCAAGATAATTCTAAATTCACTTTTAAAAGGGGGAAAAAAACGGGAAAAGAAAATCTCGTCAACTTCCCTTTCGCTAAGTGTTTGTATATTTCTTGTTTGTGCGACTTTTGGAGACATCGACAAGGTTGAATCGGATACCGCTCTTGAATCTTTCTCATAGGTGGATTTACGGATCGTCGCTGCCAGAACCAGACGCAACGGCTCTGCTTCAGTGTGAACGTGTGCTTCGCGTCACCGTCACTCACACCGTCGTCACGGTGTTGCTGGCCACCGTGAATGTAGACAATAAACTCTCTCTTGAGCGAACTTCAGGGGACTCAAGGAAATAGTTCACTGAACTGAAAGTTCACTAATCTGAATATATTCACTAGAATATGGAACAGCATAGGGCACAGCATACATCGTTAAAAGGGTGAAATGCAATTTATGGAGTCATGTACATCGATATATATACAAGTGCATAACAGTCACGTTGCTGCCTTTTTCATTTTGAAAAAAAATCTAATTTTCATTTGCACCGACGCTTTTAAAGTGCATGAGGTAACAAAGCTGTCCAGAGAGTATGTTTTTTTGCACTTCCTATGGCCCAGCTTGTTGCTGTGACAAAACCATACCACAATGGCATCGTCCACCAGCTTGAAATATCCCATGCAGAGTCATTTCTTGTTGGAATTGAATGCAGTTTCTCCTTCAAGCTTCGACTTTTGCTTCACTATCGTTGACAACATCGATGGTGGAATCCCATAGTCCTTCGCAACGTCCATTTGCCTTTGAACGTTGTCCAGACGCTGAAGGATTTTGTGCTTGTCTGACAGAGACAACCTCTTCTGTTTAGAATGCACTAGGAAAACCGCCAGAGGTTTTTTTTAAAGTTTGTTATTCTGAATATTCATTAAACCGACGTTTGCTCAGATGAGAGTTTACTATATACTTAATATACAACATTGTCAAAGCTACTAGCGCGAGCGCGGGGCTTCATCTACAATTTCAATTCCGCGAGAATGCATGCGAATGATCAACGTGATCAAGCCTTATGCACGTGCCAGTAGCTTTGACAGCGTTTTACACTAAGTATGAAACAGAGTATAGAAACCTCGATGCTGTCGGGGCACTGCAAACACGAAACAGGGGAAAATATACGGGCTGGTGCACCCCGAACAAAAACTTTATCAAAGACCCCTTTCGCCGCAGAGTAATCGCTACTCACGGGTTGACGTGCATAGCGCAAAAGATTCAACGTATTAGTGTAGATATATACTACCACTTCTTTGCAAAACATTTTGTACTCGCCATAAAGACACTTGGAAGGCTTCCCTCTGAACTGTCGCTTTGCTTGACGCGCTAATAGGTTGATGTTGCGTTATTAATATAAAAGCCGGATCAAAATAAATTCACCAGCATCGTAACCCTCAATCAACATTGCGGCCATTTTCCTTGTAGGTACTGCTTTGCTGTACCTACAAGTCACGTGACTGGGAGGCAGCCTTGCTCTCCCAGTCACGTGACCTAAAATTCCCTCTTGTAGGGTCAATAGTAAACGTTAACCCATGGTAAGCGTTCAAGAAAACCGGCCCTGGAGTAGGAGGGATCCAGGGTCACTGAGTGCTTTCTTGATAGCTGAAGAATGCTTTGTGTCACTGGCTGTAACAAATTTCGTGACCCATATTTTACAATTTATGTACACAAAGCATCGTTTACATGCTCAAAGTATTCTTGATATTCAAACAATGCTTTGTGGCATGGGCGACAAGAAATTTTGTAACCCACATTTGACAATTTATGTACACAAAACATTTGTCCAGTATTCAAACAGCCAGTGAGCACTCATTGTGGCACGGGCACACGCTTCATATTTTACAACATTCGTACGGTTGCCTAGTAATGCAGATACTAAATAGCTCCACGCGAGCGGGCGTTTCCTTCTGAGGAGCTCTTGACTGGTGGCTTACGTTCGAACTAGCGCCGCCATCAGGACTTGTCCATTTGGAGCAGATAGGGGGACCTATCAATGCAAACTGCTGTTATCGTCTGCGCCTGTGTCACCGCAGTCTGATTGATAGGAAGGCAGGATTCTTAAAATGGAAAGCTTGGCGACTACTTGTTTGAGAATTAGAAGAAAAAAATAATCAAAATAACTATGAGCCCTTTCTTTCAGTGGTTAGAACTTGGAAAGTTTTAGGGGCGAAGCTCCTTAGGGGCTAGCCATGTCCGTATGTCCGTCCGCCGTCCGCCGTAGGCCGGACGTCGGGTGCTCGTGCTTCTGCTCGTGAGATCACGTGCCTCACGAGCACGTGAGGCACATGCTCACGTGCGTGTAGGGCAAAAAAAAATTGGAAAAAAAAAGATGAAAAAAAAAAATTATAAAAAAAGAAAAAGAAAAAAAAAGAGTAGTGGGTTCTGAGATGCCATGCCATTTGTCTGCTTAAAAAAAGAAAAAGAAGAAAACCACACATTCTCCTACTGCCATGAATGAAAAGGACCGAAAAGCTCGGCATGCAGCGCCTCAGCGTCTACGTAGACAGCAAGCTGCTCCGGAGACCAGGGCGCGAGAAGCTGCTGCACAGCGTCAAAAACGCCAGGCAGACCCGGAGTTGAGAGCTCGGGAAGCGGCGGCAAAGCGTCAACGCCGACAGCAAGCAGCAATACCTATGACCAAAATCAGTATCATCAGCACCACTCGAGCTTCGCCCCAATCAACATCATTCACCACGTGGAGATGTTTGATACCCTTTTAGAGCGCAGCTCTTAGGCGCCTGTTTCCGGCTTGAGCGGCGTCGGCGTCGGCGTAACCGCGCGGTGCATTATGGGTAAATTTCCCCGCTAAATTTAGCGGAAAAATTTCCCCGCTAAATCTAGCGGAAAAATTTCCCTGCTAAATTTAGCTCAAAAAATTTTCCCGCTAAATTTAGCGGAAAATTTACCCAGCGGAAAAATTAATTTCCCCACTAAATCTAGCGGAAAAAATTTCCCCGCTAAATTTAGCGGAAAAATTTCCTTGCTAAATCTAGCGGAAAAAATTTCCCCGCTAAATCTAGCAGAAAAATTTCCCCGCTAAATCTAGCGGAAAAACTTCCCCGCTAAATATAGCAGAAAAATTTCCCCACTAAATTTAGCGGAACATTTTTCCCTAAATGGGGGCGAGCAGGAGAGGAGGAGGGGCATAGCCTCCTCTCCATACCTTCCCCTCCTCCTCCTCAAGAGCTGCGCTCTAATTCGGCGTTACAGGGAGTTGTAAACGGCTTTCATTTTTTATTTGTTTACTCTCAATTTTTTTTTGTAGGTGCTTATTTTTCGTGGCCTTGTCGGGAGCAGTATAGGCACTTTTCAGCCTTCGGTAAGCGCTTGATCTCACCCTTTACTCGCTTTTCTGCACTATTTTTATGGTGACTCGGGCGCAGATGATGACGGCAGTTAAACGTTACCCGCCGGTCGAGTGCTCCTCAGAAAAACAAAATGCCCACTCGCGTGGTGCTTTTTAGTATTTTGCATGACTGCACTTGCATCAACATACTTCTGACGTTACAATGCACAAAAACAGATGCACGATTTCCACGGGCACACAAAAAGGGCGACGCTCGTGCAGTGCTCGTTCGTGGCTCTGTTTTCTTTGATGGGCACAAACTTAGATGCAGATTTTAAAGCGATAGTTTTAAGGAACTCGTGTGGCAGAAAAACCGGCGTCGGTTGCGGACGGAAAAATCCTGATTGGTTGATAAGGTCCTGACATCTCAGCCACATGACCTCGGGCCGGAATTTCGAACGCCCCTGTGTGAACCGACCTTAAGTGCTGGTAGCTGAAGCTGACGTGACCTGGCGTCCTTGACATCGTCCTAGACGTCGTCCTCGACGTTATCCTTGAGGTCGTCCTTGACGTCGTCCTAGAAGTCTTCCTAGAGGTTGACCACGATGTTTTGCTATCGCGTTCCACTCTTAAAGGCAGAGCTTAAGCGTCCTCCAAGTTTTTTCATTCTTTTTCAATGCTAGCTCACACAAGTGAGGTACAAAACGGTGGAGCTGTCCTGTTCGTGCTGAGCCCTGTCGCGCGGCCCTCACCCCGCTTTTCTTCCCAGGCGGGAGCAGACGTGGCGCTCCTGGGCGGACGACGTGCTGGTGCACATCCTGTCGCCCAACGTGTACCGGACGCGCCAGGAGGCCCTCCAGGCCTTCCGCTACTTCTCCGAGGTGGGCCAGTGGGAGAGCCACTTCCCGGCCTGGGAGCGCCTGCTCGTCGTCTACGTGGGCGCCGCCGCTATGTACTTTGTCGCAAAGAGGCTCAAGAAGAGGTGCGTCGATCTCTCTTGGCTAATGCTCACTTGTTCTGGGTTTTTAGAGCGCAGCTCTTAGGGGCCCGTTTCCGGCTTGAGCGGCGTCGCCGTCGCCGTCGGCGTAACCACGCAATGCATTATGGGAAATGTCCCATAATGCACCGCGCGAGCTCCCCCCCCCCCCGGGGTCACGTGACCCCCCCGAGGTCACGTGACCCCGGGTGGGGTGTGGTGGGGTGGGGTGTACCACCATTACCACTTGTGATGCCAAAATTTACTAGGGCAGAAACTGCCAAAGTTTTCAGGCCGATGAGTAGTTCATCTCAGGACTGTGATAGTGCGAAAAGGAGGGAGAGGGTGGGGTGGGGTGGGGTGGGGTGTACCACCATTACCACTTGTGATGCCAAAATTTACTAGGGCAGAAACTGCCAAAGTTTTCAGGCCGATGAGTAGTTCATCTCAGGACTGTGATAGTGCGAAAAGGAGGGAGAGGGTGACCATAGACTGCATTTTCTTCGGAGGACAGCTAACGTCATTTCGGCTGCGAATTCTCTGCCGGGTGTGGCCTGTCCGGTATAGTCACTGCCATAGTAAAAACACTAGGGAGGAGCCTCGGTTGTCCGTCCCCTCTCCCCCCGAAGGACGAGCTTTGCCATGTCCTCCGATCGGAGCTTAGTGCCGCAATGTCTCGGTACCCTCTGCGCAAGGAGCGGACAAACTTGCTCGCCATATAGCCTCTTTAAGACATTGACGTGTGCGGTGCTCTCGTGCAATACGACACAATCGAAGCTGCGAATTTTTGTGTTTCGTGAATGTGTACGCTATTGAGTAGGTCATTCTCCGGTGACCATACGCAGCATTAAAGCGTATGGGAGCATTTTGGTCAAAATTGTTTCAAATGCAAACCAAAAATGGATGCGCAACTTTTTAATCCACGAGTCGCGCGTGACCTTGCGTTAAACTAAGTGCTGAAAATAAAAAATGCAATAGAAACTTTAACGAAGTACTGGGGATTAATTTCCGCGATCTGCGGGCAACTCTTTTCTCGCAACAGCAGAATGTGAACAGGATCACCCTAGTGCTTTTTCATCCGATGTTTTCCAAACTAATTCAAATGCAGTGCAAACAGAATTAAACAGTGGGAATATTAAGATGTGTTAGTATTGCGGTTAAATTTTTTTTAAACGCAGAATGTGTTATATGGCTGGCACCTAACCATATCCGGTTAGGTGCAAGCAACGGAAGTCGATGGACTCACTGCCGGCCGAATGCCGACGTGGCGCTGATCTCCTTACTGATTGGACACCTGTGCTGGCCGAACCGCTTTCTCTATTGGCTCTGCGGTACTTCCGTCGGGAGTAAAACATCACGTGTTCAGACATACAGCGGTGCTCTGCTCCATGAAAATAGGCGCTCTGGGCTTCCCCAGAGAAAGTCTGCAAGAGAGAGCGACAGAAAGCAGAAAGAAAAAAGTGGACTCCTTTGCCGCAGCGGGTTGAGGAAGTTTCAAGCATTTTGACCTCTTTTGTTTGATGGAAAAATAAACATTATTATCATTATTATTTTGCCGCCAACTGGTGCCGGGGCCCTGCACGGCGCTTGCCGCATTCAAATTGTTTCCTTTTCCGCACACTTCGTCTACTGTGTCTCACGCTCTAACAGGCTATGAGAAAGTCGCATTTACATTGCAACTGCAGAAGATGGCACCCAAAAGGAAGACATCAACGGAGCGCTCGAGCGGTTATTTTGCACACACATAGGAGCGCTTCGTGCAATCCAGTCTCCGCTGTTTACAGAGTTTCTCCACACTAACACGTCACATTCTGTGTTATCACTGCCTCCGCCATGCTAGTACGACAAATTAGCAATTTTTTTTAAATTCCATTTTCTATCAAATTTTTGTCTAGATAGATGGATTCTTGCCTTACCTTTCGGATGTGCGATGCTTGGTTCAGTTTGTGTCAAATGGTTCAATTAGATGAACCACTTTCAGATGCATAGAAGTAGGAAAAGATGCTTGGAAAGATTACTTGAGCTGAACCATAGCTCACATCATAAGTAGCAAGTTGCCTTTATAAACAGAGCTGAAGATTGTTCATTTGTTTCATTTATAGCTATTGAGGGTCACAGTGAGATCTCTATAGTCGGTGACAGGTTAAGGACCTGGTAGATGAAATGCCTCGAGCACGAGCTTTCTGCCTTTGATAACACTCCATCGCACGTGCAGCCAAAGCCTGGCAGAAGGCTGAGTGGGTGCTGGAGGTGGAACATCTACCTGCTTCTTAACCTGTCACCAACTCTAGTGAAGAGCACCACTACTCTGGTTTTATTATAGCCTAGGTATATTCGTTTGTATTCTTTGTGTCACCAACTTTATTGAATTTATTAATCGCAACAGAAATCACTTCCGTCTAAATAGTGCCACGTAGATGGGCTTAGGATGTCACTGTTTCTCGTTTGAAGCCACGCTCATTTTGTGCAGGCATCATCTGAAGGAAGACGTCAGAGACAGCTTTCGAGACGCCTGCTTTGAGTGGACAGAGGCCGTAGGTTCGGCAAGTTTCACGGCGGCAGCAAACCCAACCTCGCAGACTTGGTACGTGACGTTCTCGAGCAGTGGGCCAATGTTTTGAGAATGTGCGTTTGTGGAAGGTAATGGGAAGAATTTGGGAAATAAATCTTCTAGAGAGCCTTAGAGTGGCAGTCATACCTTGTGAAGTCTCAACTACTGGGCCCGTTTGCTCGAAGCGCTAACCGCGGCTTAAAGTTAGCCGCAGTACCTAGGAGAGGGATTTGAAATACACGTGACTGGCTCGGCAGGGATGCGGGGAAACATGGCGGTGCCCGGTGAGTGAGCGCCGCTCGCTTTGGAACTAATATGGTCGTTGTAGCTGCAAGTATCGGGTGCGTTAGTCAGCAACGAATGGTGCAGGAGGCTTTGGCTTTGCCTTACCTCACTTAAATCGCAAAGCATGAGCAATCACCTTGCCGCACTTTTAGATAGTCTTTCGATTCTGGCCATTCCTAAGCCTAAATGAACGCGCTAATTGTCGGCATGTCAACGTCTTTGGAAAGCGGATTGCCTTGACTCAATTGGCGGGTATTGATAGCACACAAAAGCAGACAACGTCCCAATAGACCTTTTTCTAAATTACCCAAGCATCGAGAAGAACACTGGAAGTGAAATTCTACGGATCGCGCTTGCTGGCCTTCCTCTTATAAAAGATTCAAAGTAAATAATCATAATAAGGCTTTGACGAACGTGCGTGCAAGGCAAAATTTGTTTTAGACTTTTTGCTTTAGAACAATTACTACTGCAGACGCCAGCACGTGCAACGCGTGTAACTACACTCGTAGCATGCACCTCGGTGCTTGGGAAATTTAGAAAATGTCTGATTTTGTGTGCTATCAATACCCGGCCGATTGAGTCAAGGCAATCCACTTTCCAAAGACGTTGCCATGCCGACAATTATCGCGTTCATTTAGGCTTAGGAATGGCCAGAATCGAAAGTCTATCTAAAAATGCGGCGAGGTCATTGCTCATGCTTTGCGATTTTAAGTGAGGTAAGGCAAAGCGAAAGCCTCCTGTACCATTCGTTGCTGACTAACGCTCCCGATATTGCAGCTACGACGGCATATTAGTTTCAAAGCGAACGGCGCCACCTCACCGGGGCACCGCCATGTTTCCCCGCATCCCTACCGAGCCAGTCACGTGATTTCAAAATCACTCTCCTAGGTACTGCGGCTAACTTTAGCCGCGGTTAGCGCTTCAAGCAAACGGGCCCTGGAGGGCTAAAAAAAGTTGTCTTTTAGCAGATTCTCAGCTGCCTTTCTGATATTCTCAAGATTTATTTTTGACATTTATATATTGAGATGTGGTACTACCTGCAAGCATTTCACTGTTGGTGGCATCGCAAAAGGTGTGCCATACTGTATTTGAGGATAGAGAGAGAAGTGGCAGCAATAGCGGAAAGACCACTGATGTACCCAGATGAACAAACCTCCAGGTTACGGCTTTGGATGGCTGTTTTGTTCTCTTTCGTGGCACATGGTCTTGTCAAGGTTTTTGCTTCTCTAAATGTTCTAATGGTCTTGCTTCTTGGCGACGGCCTCTCTCTATCCCATCTTTGATTTCTTTTTGCATTTAGACCACTGCTTAATTTCAGCCTTCACCTAACCAAA
>JABSTQ010008244.1:0-55616 GCA_013358835.2 Ixodes persulcatus | reverse complement strand
TTATCCACCACCCGTCGTTGACAGCGCAATCGAGAGAGCCAGGGCACTAGACCGCGATAAACTGCTAACTGGCACGCCACCGGACCGAAGGAAGAATCGTAAAAATAACTTAGTCTTAACATATTCAAACAACACGCCTAACATTAACAACATTCTAAAAAGACATTTTAATATTATCCAACAAAGCGAAAGGCTGAGAAATATAATTCCTTCCCCACCACGCGCTGTATTCAGACGTCCAAGAAACCGAAAAGATATCATTGTGAGGGCCAGGACCACTCCGGTGGAGAACATTGGGAGCCGACCATGCTTGAGTCCGCGGTGTGAGGTTTGCCCACACGTCTCCCCCACCCTGACAGCTAGGAGCACGGGATCAAACTTCACCTTCCGAATTCGGGGTGATCTACACTGCTCTACCGCCAACGTTGTATATTTACTGGAGTGTGGGGAATGTCACATGCAGTACGTGGGCCAAACAAAATCTCCATTCCGGATGAGGTTCAATAATCATAGATCTGACACCGAAAAAAAGCCTACTCTGCCACTCTCAAAACACCTGAAACTAAAAGACCACTCATTTGAGAAGTTAACTGTCGCATTTTTAGAATCCGGATTTCGTTCACATCGCGAGCGGGAACAGAAGGAATCATTCCTAATTCGTGAGTTCAACACACTGCGAAGAGGGATTAACGAAGATCCCGGGATACTAACACCGCTTCAAGTCATTGACGTCTAAATCTAAAAGCGAACACAATAATTAAATTGGAGTCACATTTACAGTTAAGAGTCGACGAGCAATTCCCACATTCCCACATTTCCAACAAAAATTCCCCAGTAACTTTTTTTGGCGTTGTTGTTGCATCCCCCCCCCCCCTTTTTTACCCTTGTTTGTTCCATTGCTGGTTTGTTTGATTCCTGTTTATATCGCCTTCAAAACCATTTTTTTTTTAAGTCGCGGGTTTCTTGTTTTTCGTGTGGGGAATGTCTCCTTCCCGTGTCTCTTCCGCCGCCCCGACCGCGGAGCGCCCCGGGGGCTAGGGGTCAGGCCGTCTTCGTCGGAGGCGAGGCTGGTTTTGCCTCTCGGCTAATTGGATAAGTGAACCAAACATCCTCCTCGCCTTTGTTGCTTTTTTTTTTGTTGTTATTGTTTACTATGCGGGACTACAGAAAAATCCTGTCGAGTTCCCTCAATCGTCATTCTGAAGAAGAGAGGCCTCCTCTCGAAACGTCAATAAACCTTTCCCTGTTTTGGTCAGTCCATGGATCTTTCTTGTGTATTTCAATAATCACCGGCCCACAAGCTTCAATCATCATATATATATATATATAAAACTTGTAAACTCTCGACTGAATTTGTCATTGTCAAATGACGAAAGCAAGCCGTGCACGAAACCGGGATGTCTGTTCTGCAAACAAATGCAACATACTAGCAGTGCTAGCAGCACACAATCGCAATTCTCCTTAAAAATCCGAGGGAACCTGACGTGTGACTCTTCAAATGTAATTTATTTGCTTGAGTGCAGTGTCTGCAAAATGCAATATATAGGGCAAACGAAGACAGCATTCAGGACACGCTTTAATAATCACAAATCTTGTTCAAAACCGCTCCCAAGCCTAGCTATTTCAAAACACCTTACCCTCCCACATCATTCGTTCGAGAAACTTTCGGTAACGATCATTGAAACCGGATTTAAGTCAGACCGCGAACGGGAGCAGCGCGAATCGTATCTCATATACCGATTCAACACGATCGATAAAGGAATAAATGAAAATCCAGGAACACTTGCAGCGATTAAAATGTTGTCTAGGAATTAACAGGGAACACCAATACTCACCCTGACCAAGTGGCACTGCATTTGCAGTTGGAATTGGACCATTATTTTGTGTCTGTCTGTGTGTGTGTACGAAATAGTGAGCCTTCCACACGCGCTTCTGTACAGGCTGCGTCCTTTTTCTCATTTTACCCACTCATATGCAAGATCCGTTAATATTATCTATTTATTTGTTTTCATTGAAAGGCGAAGCAAATCTGTGCCTTCCGCAAAATGCTGTCCTGCTGCACAAAACGTTACTCGGTCTTGACCCTAGGCATGTGTATTTATTTTAATTTTTATTTTAATGTTTTATCTTTTCAATTAGTATTTTTAATTCACTGCCCGGTACGACGACGTCTTTGCAACTATCTGGTGGCATTTCACCCCCCCTCCCCCGCGCCCCCCTGCCCCGCGATCTGCCTCCTTGCTCCCCTCTCCCCTCTCTTCCACGGCGTGCGGCGCCCGAGGGGAGGCGGGGTGACCGTCGCGGAGAGCGGACGCCCACATCGGCTTAACCTTACGGGCAGTTAGTACCGAAGATGTCGTTCCAGAGCCTCTGCCGTCCGTTTATGACCCATTGTACCCACCGCAGTGTCGGAGATCTCATACACGCCTCTTTAGCTTTGAAACCCGCCGCCTACCATGAGAGCGCGCTCAAGTCAATTTTTTTTCCCCTTTCTGAGCGTTCGATTTTGTTTGAATATGTTCGCTTTTTTTCATATGTCCTTTTACTTTTATTTTTGCTGACGTCACGTCCTTTTCGCCCCATTTGCCGCTTACTGCTCTGCGCAGTCTGATGCCCTCACATGTATGTCATCTCCAGACGAAGCCGAGCCTCTCGGCGAAACTGTCGTTATGCATACAATAAACTCCTAGCATAGCAACTCCGCAAGTACGGATCTCTGACTTATTACATTTTCCCGGTCCATTGTTCTCAAACTACTCTGCTTCACCTATACATATATAATAATATGGTGTTTCACGAAAAGTGGACAAATTCGATATTGCGAAAACTACTCGTCGCAACGAAAAAAGGCTTATCTTGTTTTCGTCCTGGGCCAGAGGCCAATTCAGGAAAATTATTAAAGTTCGAGATAATTAGATTCTTAATTATTTTTGCGCAATTCACTTTTTTAATATTGCTTTTAAGGGCATAGTTTCAATTAGAAGATTGCTCAGGATCTTCGAAAAACACTAAATCAACAAATTGCAGAACGATAGAAGGCACGCGAAGCATTTTAAGGCTTTCTGAAAAACCGCGCAAATTTGACTGGTTTCTTAGGTTTCAGTTTGCAATCGGAACGCTTCTCGGCCTCGACGGGACCGCCCCTCGTGAAAAAAATGTGCATCCAACCTCCGCTGCGCTCTCCTCCGCGCAACGAAGCAGAGGCTGGTTGCAATCTGTTTATGCGCAATTTGTACTGTGTAAGTTTTGGTGTGTCAGCACCAAGACCGTACGGTTGTTCCTAGGCACCTAATAAAATTTATTCTTGAATGTTCATCATCGTTATTATTATCATTATTATCTATTATTATTATTATTATTATTATTATTATTATTATTATTATTATTATTATTATTATTATTATTATTATTATTATTAAAAATGCTTTTATTACCCTTTTTTAACTACACAAAAACAGAGAACCCGGATGAAAATGATTGCCGTTGAGGATCGACGAGGTTCTGCCAACCTGAACTTGGCAGAAAAACAGCATTGTACAAAAAAAGATAAAACTAAGCCGAAATCTATAATGCTCTTGGTCGCTCGTGCGCGGACAGTGGTGAGGAACGATTTAAAAAGAAGTGTCAAAGAGCGCGTCATTTAAGAAAACCTATATTGAGGCTCAGGACCCGCGACACAAACCTTGGGTAGACTTGATTACGGATATCCTTGTGTTTTTTTATGCATGCGAAAATATTTTGAGATTAGACATTAGCGGACACTCATTTAACACAGGAAGAAATTATTTAAGGAGATAAAGAGTATTTAGAACTCAAAGATTGCTTGCAAGTTGTTTCATTGACAAAATGGAAGTCGTATTTAAAAATATTTTTGTGACGGCCAGTAGATGGATGATTTTTAATTTTATTTACGACCTAAATGGCTACGTAATATATGCTTTTTCAATACTTGAACTGCAAAGTGGTAAGGTCTGTGGTTTTCGAACTGATACATATATATTTATACATTCCTGGCTAAAATTAAGTCTTGTAAGTCTTGATAATGTGTTTTAACCAGAAGTTTTGCAAAGGTATTTTTTCTACATACGGAACATATCAGATATTCGTACATAATTTAATGGATGGGTAAATAACGTAAAAAAAGCCGTGTAGTTAAACTGGCTTACTCTATTTATTATTTGGAAGCGATCCGATTAAACTTTTTCGACAGCTTTTTAACCAGAATTTTACGTTTCAGCGGAGGCATCAGTCCAGGCATTGGAACAGTAAGCTCTTGACATCTTCAGGTGCATTTCCGACGAGTGTTGGTGAATAAAAAAAACGAGGGATATGGTTCTGTCGTGCTTCGTTGCTGACTACGTGGCAATGCGATAGTGTTTCGAACTTACCTTTTATGGAGGTCATATTTCACTGAATAAATTACACGGATCTCGCGCACTCATTCAGCCCTTGGTTGTAGCAGAACGTGGCTACCACGATGCTCTGTTCCTTGCCAAACGCTGTTCTCTTCTTTTCGGCGTCTCATTGCCGCGACGAATAGGCCGAGCTTGAGTGGGCCATCGCGATTGTCCAGCGATGTCTAGCGAGCGTTTGTGCAAGCGTCCGTCTTCTACCATAGGATGGATGAAGGGATGATTGATGTTGAATATACCCTTTGCATCAAGCGGGAACTTGCGCCATCTAGCCTAGAAATATTTACACCGAGAAACATTATCACACCTGCAGTTTAGCCCCATGTTACAGTGCAAGAACATTCTTCCGACTTGCGAACTGAAAGCATACTTTTCGTGTAAAGATTGTCAAAATATTAAGCACTGGAAAAACGTTACCCGTATGCATCGAGTTCCGGTTGTAAAACGGGCAGGTGCGGAAACGAGAGCCGATTTGGCAACCGGCTTTTTTTCCCGCTTCACTGAGATGGCGTCGCGAAAAGAAGAAACGAAAGACAAAGTATATATGCTCATTCATTTTGCAGGTAACGCGACCCACTGTCAATTCATTTCGTAAATTGTGTATGAAAGACGCGAGATTAATTGAGCAAATTAAAAACATATTCAATATATCTATAGGTTTTTTTGTTCCCCCTTAGTCTTACATTACGAGTTAAAGTAACCAAGGGGGCGCGCAGCGCGACAAAATGGGCGTAACGTAAATCCTGAAAGAGCGTTTGCAATTCAATGGCGGCGCCTGAGGGCGAGGATTGGGAAATGATATGCGCGAATGTTGTCAGCACGAGAGCAGACGCCCGCTCAGTTGCAACTCTGTTGCTCCATGCGCCTTTCCTCCTCTCGCCTCCCGTTGCAAGCAACGAACGCCTTTGCGTAGCCTTTTTCGCTTCCTTCTCGCTCCGGAAATTGCAAACGTCGAGAGGAGGAAGCAGGGTTGCCACACAAGCAGCGGCGTCCAGGATGGCGGAATTTATGATTTTTTGCGTTAAACAAATACTTGACTTACCGGAACAAAACTGGTGGCTATAAAAAAGTAATTATTTATACCTGGCGTAAATTGTTCAAGCACATTAATGGGCTCTTTTTGATCTGAGTTAGGAAATAAAACGATATTTTGCCCCATAGACTCCCAGCAAAATTTAGCAATTAAATGGCGTCCCTATCCCGTGATCCCCGATCTTGCAGTTGCGCCCACCCTCACTAGAACCTCCCTAAAATGAGGGCGAGCTGAAGAGTCAATACTGAGGTGTGTCGTGAGTGCGTCCACAGTGTCGATTCCACTCCACCTTCGGATGTGTTCGGCGATCTAGCTACAAATTTCCGCTGTTTACGTGTAAGCAAGGTAAGTTTCAGTTCCACGTGATTTGAAGCCAGCGGTACGCCGTCACACTACACTGCGGTCACACTGTGCAGAGCACGTCAGAATCTCCCGAACTCAAGATCGCTCGCGTTAAATATCGCCTCTTTTTCTTTCTTTGGGCCGTAACCCGACCGACAGTTCGGAAAACAAGAGTATCGGCCCATACCTCAAGAATCTTGGCCTCCGTCGGCGCTAATACATGGCGAGAAATGAACATTTCGTCTGCTACCGCTAAATATGTCTGCTCCAAGCGCATTCAGGAGCAAAACAAGCAAGCATAAAAAAGCGAACAGCAGGTCAGGCCTTTCGCGGACGACTCCACAGATTGCCAGCCACTCACGCGGTTTGAAAAATGCATTAAAGTTTTAAAAAATCGTTAGTAATTAATCGTGTGCTAATTTTATTTCGGCAGGATTTTGTAACTATTTCGTTAATTCGCAGTTTCATACAAATTTGAGTCTATCGCTTTCTGTATGCTGCGTCGCCATCTATCGTAAGGCGGAGGTATCTGCCGAGAAAAAGTCGCCAGGTGGACACAATGCGATAGCATTGCTGTGGCTGGTTTCAGATTCGCCATCGCCGTCCAGCCCGCGAGTCCCAAAATACGCGATAGACGCCATGTTGAGAATTACGCAGTGAACGCACAGAATGCTTCCGGCTTTCTGCGCAACTTTTTTTTTTTTCAATCAACGTATTTTCAGCTTTTTAAAAACCAAAAAACAAAATGGATTTCCTTTTTTTTTAATATTGAGTGGGCGTTTTTAATGACCCACGACTTTAATTAAATTTGGTGGTTGTCTCTAAACCTTAGAAAACGGCCCGTAACCAAGAGAAGAGAGTGAGTGCGACTCAAACCGGCCAGTTCTCGATCGGCGGTTTTCGGGCGGCAAGAAACCGAATTTCGAGCCGCGAATTCTATTCTGGGTAGTTGGGTTTTCATAAGCCACGTACAACTAAAAACCTCGGCGAGCCTACATACCCCCTCAGTGTCTTTTTAATTCAGCCGCACTGGGCGTCTGCTGTCTGCGCTGTAGATGAAAAAAGGTTTTACGACTGCTAGCCGAGGGTCTTAATTAATCAGCAGTGATCCAGATCAAATCGTGCAGGGTTCGGGATTGAACCCAGAATCCCGGGATTCTGCGCCATATACTAGCGTTATGCGATAAGCTAGCGTTCCGAGTTTTTGGCATACACCGATTAACACCGAAAATTAAACTCCCAGGCGGCTTTTTCTGAATCGATGAAAGCCGATAAACACCAAACTTAAGCTGTCCTTGAAAAGGAGAAAAGACACCAGCTTCACGAAAAACATCCTTCTACCTTACTTCCCTCTTTTGTTGTTGACCCGGAACACAGTTGCAGTGAACTGTCATTGGGGTTTTTTTTTTTCCTTTTTGTCGTAACCATCCTTACCCCGTTCCCATCTTTTATCTTTACCAGCATGACGTTTTCCAACTATCTGGGCTAGGCATAAGTTTTCTGGAACATGGAAGAAAATAGGACACGGGAGTAACATTGGGGGCATAGCCAGCAAAAAGTCTCGTTAGAAAATGTAAAAAACAGAACTCTTTTTTTTTCTAATATATATATGGGTGATTTCATCTGAACTCAGGCACGGATTTAGGGTCGAATTTTTAATTTTGACGAAAAAACATATATGTTTTGAAGCAATTCCTATATTAAAAAGACGCAAACAGCAATTTCGTCGCATGTTTTGTTCTCAAGTTATGGACCGTCGAAGCGGCCACGGTGGAAACTGACGTTTTTCCAGCTTATCGGAGGTTCCATATTTCACTCCATCCCTTTTCCCTATTTTTTACGCTATATCAATATAACTTTTTGGGAACACTCTAGTCATAGGCTTTTTCATGCTGATTAAGCGTCTAGGTCATTACATTCTTAATGATTTTTTTTTTATTTGTCAAACCGCCTCTTTGCGACAATATTTGACGAAGTTCAGCAAGCTGTGGTGTGTGACCTAATCAACATATGTTTATGATCTTTATATCACCATAAAGCTCCAATTAAGCTCTTTGTTTTGAGTATAAATTCAATATTTAGTAATAAGTGTATAAAGCGCTACATGTGCCTGAAAAACGAACATTTCGAAAGACTAGCAAGTTTGGAGTCAATTTTCTGAAAAACCCCACTTTTTATTTCTTTTATTTTTTATTCACAGTTAGTTAATATAGTAGTCTATCAAAAACTACCAACAGAAATTGTAATATATTGTTTGTATGGCCGCTATTAAGACTCGAATCTCGTGCTATGAGCGTTTTGAACGAGACTTCGCACAGGCGCTCTGCTGAGCAGAAGTTTGGCCTATGTAATGTTTTCTATTTAATGTTGTGAGTTACCTCAATATCCAACCATAAACATTAATCAAATTTGGAGTAGAGTACTTAAAAAAATTTACTTCGAAGTCCGTATCCACAAGTGCGGGCAGAGCGCTAACTTCCTTCCAATACGGGGGAATGCAGATCGTTAGAGAATTCCTTTAAGGCCTTTTGCTTTCGGCTTTACGTTTGAAATACCGAACTTGACATGTAATTGTCATATTTTCTTATGTCAAACAGATATGCTGTGCATATGCATATGTACGATTTAGTATCTGACGCTTAGGAAGTACGGTTTATTTTGTGCGCAAACGGACTCTTTCGTAAAATAACAAGCATTTCGTAGCGTGTAAGGCTTCAAACGTGTTAGTCATGTGTTTAGGTTTCATTTCTATTTTCAGTGATTCATGCGGGTTACTTAGAATTTTTTTATCTTGACTTAAGTTTGTCCGGAAGTCTAGATGCTACGTATCTTCTATGTCAATACATAGGGCGAAGCTCACACACCTTGAAAATCACGCCAGTGCCAAGTAAATAAATATTGTAAGGATAAATATTGTTGCTTCACTGGCTTTTATGCTCAGATATTGAGGTAAGTACTACAATCAAATAGAAAACCTTACATAGGTCAAAATTCTGCTCAGCTGAACGCCTATGGTAAGTCCCGTTCAAAACTCTCACAGAACGAGATTTAAGTCCTAATAGCGGCCATAAATACAATATATTACAAATTCTGTTGGTAGGACCTGGCAGACTACTATATTACCTAAATGTAAATAAAAAATGAAAAAAATAAAAGGTGGGCTTTCTTTAGAAAATTGACTTCAAACTTGCAAGTTTTTCTAAAGAAAGACTTTCAAGTTTGAAGTCGATTTTCTAAAACAACACCACCTTTTATTTATTTCATTTTTTATTTATGGTTAGGTAATAGAGTAATCAGTCTGGACCTACCAACAGAAATTGTAATGTATTGTTTGTATGGCCGCTATTATAGGACACGAATCTCGTGCTGTGAGAGTTTTGAACGGGACTTCGCATAGACGCTCAGCTGAGCGGAATTTTGACCTATGTAAGGTTTTCTATTTAATGTTAGTACTTACCTCAATATCTGAGCGTAAAAGCCAGTGAATCAACAATATTTATCTTAACAATATTCATGTACTTGGCACTGGCGTGATTAGCAAGGTGTGTGAGCTTCACCCTATGTATTGACATAGAATTTACGTAACATCTAGACTCCTGGACAAACTTAAGTCAAGAGGAAAAAGTCTAGGTAACCCGGCATGAATCACTGAAAATAGAAATGAAACCTAAACACATGACTAACACGTTTGAAGCCTTACACGCTACGAAATGCTTGTTATTTTACGAAAGAGTCCGTACGTGCACAAAATAAACCGTACTTTTTAAGCGTCAGATACTATATCGTACATACGTATATGCACTGCATATCTGTTTGACATAAGAAAATATGACAATTACATGTCAAGTTCGGTATTTCAAACTCAAAGTCGAAAGCAAAAGGCCTTAGAGGAATTCTCTAACGATCTGCATTCCCCCGTATTGGAAGGAAGTAAGCGCTCTGCCCGCACTTGTGGATACGGACTTCGAAGTAAATTTTTTTAAGTACTCTACTCCAAATTTTATTAATGTTAATGGTTGGATATTGAGGTAACTCCCAACAATAAATAGAAAACATTACATAGGCCAAACGTCTGCTCAGCAGAGCGCCTGTGCGAAGTCTCGTTCAAAACGCTCATAGCACGAGATTCGAGTCTTAATAGCGGCCGTACAAACAATATATTACAATTTCTGTTGGTAGTTTCTGATAGACTACTATATTAACTAACTGCGAATAAAAAATAAAAGAAATAAAAAGTGGGTTTTTTTAGAGAATTGACTCCAAACTTGCTAGTTTTTCGAAATTTTCGTTTTTCAGGCACATGTAGCGCATATTATTCTTATTGCAAAATATTGAAAGTATACACAAGAAAAAGAGCTTAATTGGAGCTTTACGGTGATATAAAGATCATAAAAATATGTTGATTAGGTCACACAGCACAGCTTGCTGAACTTCGTCGAATATCGTCGCAAAGAGGCGGTTTGACAAATAAAAAAAAGCATTAAAAATTTTATGACCTAGACGCTTAATTAGCATGAAAAAGCCTATGTCTAGAGTGTTCCCACAAAGTTATATTGATGTAGCGTAAAAAGTATGAAAAAGGGATGGAGTGAAATATTACACCTCCGATAAGACGGAAAAACGTCAGTTTCCACCTTGACCGCTTCAACGGTCCATAACTTGAGAACAAAAAATCCGACGAAATTGCCGTTTGTGTCTTCTTTTATTATAGGAATTGTCCCAAAACATATATTTTTTTCGTCAAAATTAAAAATTCGACCCTAAATTCCTGCCTGAGTTAAGATGAAATCACCCATATATATACTATCTATACATTCCGCAGGCCTGGAAGAGTCAATGTGTGCGGAACCGCCTGTACCAGCTAGAAAGACGGCTTTATACATTCATTTACCATTCATTAAAAACACATATTATTCGTCAATTGTGTAAATTGTTTGGTATGTGTTCAATAAAGTTGTGTGATGTCAGGTGCGTTATAAAGTGCAATTTTTCCTCCAGTAATTATGCAGTCGCTTTACAACACAAGCCCGATAAAGCAGATTTTTCTCCTGGATTGAAATTCGATAACAAAAAACATGGATTCAAAGAAAACAAATAAACACCAAGAAATGACCCCAGAATTTGAAGAAAACAAAATGCAAAAAGCATGAAACACTCGCTATACCCTTGGTGAAAAGTGGTTCAAAATCAGTATACTAGAAGTGCACTGAAGTATACTAAATGTAGACGTTCAGTGTAATCTTTGTACCAAATGTATACTTTAAATGTACTTAAAGTATACTTCCAGTAAAAATGGTTCTGGACTGAAAGTATACTCGGCCCTACAAAACTAGTACAGGGTGTCACAAAAAAAAAAATTTACATGGTTTTATTACCGCAAAAATAAACTAGGCATCGCCGAACGCTCATTCTCCGTCAAAAGGTAGGGCTAGAGGTCACAACCAGATGCCAAAGTTTCAGCCCGATCCAATACCTTATTAAAGAAGAAGACGAAGACGAGTGAAAGTAAACACGCAAGCTTACCGAGCTCCGCTATTTTTCTCAGTTTTCATCGAAAGCTTACCACGCATCCTCTACATTTGTGCCAAGGAGGTACATAAGATCACCCGGCACTGGGCGGCCACCCAGCGGCCCACCGAAGAATCCACAGTCGCCCAGGCAGCACACCAATGTTGGACCTACATTGGGCCAACAATGGCAAACACTGGCTCCAGAGGTTGGTCCAACATTGGCATTCTTGCCAAGCGCAACTTCTTCCAATGTTGGCCCAGCCATTGTCACCAACGTTGGGCCATCGTTCAACCAATGTTAAAGCCATAATTGGCACCAACGTTTGGCCATCGTTCAACCAATGTTCCAACCATCATTGGCACCAACGTTGGGCCATCGTTCAACCAATGTTCCAGCCATCATTGGCACCAACGTTGGGCCGTCGTCCAACCAATGTTCCTGCCATCATTGGCACCAACGTTGGGCGATCGTTCAACCAATGTTCCAGCCATCATTTGCACCAATGTAAGGCCAACCTTTAACCAAGTTTCCAGCCATCATTGGCGCCATTGTTGGGCCATCGTTAAACCAATATTTCAGCCATCATTGGCATCCACACTACGTCATTGGCTATGCCAATTTTGGCTTTCACACTAATTCAATGGCTATGATATCACTGGCATACAAGTTCATTCATTGAATAGGCCGTTATTGGCAGTCAAGCTAATTTATTGGCATGTCCCAATGTTAATGCCAGATCTTTAATGCTGGCTATACAATGATGGCAATGCGTTTAAATCCTGGTTATTCGAACATTGGGTTTTAAGAACTCCTGGCTTGTTTTGTAGTAGTAGCCCATCGCAAAAAAGCATTCTGGGCACAAATGGCAAGGTCCTCCTATGCTTTGTCTATGCACTATTTTATCTGGCGAGCAACAGATTAATTCAAGATCAATTAATACTTTTTTCGGAACTTTTATTGAAAGGGGCTAGGGAGGAGCCTCAGCGGGGAGCCTATGCCTGGTCCTGGGGAGGGTCCTGGGGTGAGTCCTGGGGCTGGGAAGCCATTACGGCTTCCGAACGCCTCTTCCTGCCGCCTCCCCAGTCGCAAGACCCTGGCAGCCACTTCAGCACCATTTTTTAAGCTGCCGATTCTTCAATTTTTAGCTTCGCACTGATGGCATCTGCGAAAAGATCCAGAGGTGGAAAATCAACGCTTTCAAACCCACAATGGTCTTAGTAAAGCACACTCCCAAGCAGCACGTTGTGAATGAGCCAAGGCTCTATATAAGTTCACTTGTTTCTGTAGCATCGCGATGTTCTGAAGAGCTTAGCTCACAATAGACTAAAAGTTCTTCCGCAACCTCAACAAAGTCGTCGTGAAGTCAAGAATGACTGGCCATTATTAGCTCTTTCTGAACTATGTAACTGAATATATCAGGCACAAGCAAATGAAAAGACGCGATCAAGCCACGAAAGGCAGTGCTGGCTCACTTGCTCTAGCAGAAGCCTAGCCGCGGCATCCCTCCGCTGACAAAGGCTTGCTGAAATGAGTCACTCTTGAGCTAGCATCTGGCACCCATGTGAATTATTCGTTAAGCCTGAATGGGAATTGTCTGGAATGTTGTATATCTCAAACTTATTTAAAACGCCCAGAACTGAATTAACCTATTTAATACATGAAAGAAACGCGTAAAGAAAACGTACTCGCACATGAGTTTGTAAACAGGCAGCAAAATAGACACGAAATGTTCTCTTCAAATCTCCTCAAAGTTTATTACACACAGCATGTACTGTAGAGAAGTAAAAACGTGCAAGCGATCTAAGAAATGTAAAGAGCTACTGCTAAGCTTTTATACAGCTGGAAAGATTGCAAAACAAACAGAACCGGGGTAATTCTAGGCCATATTGTCTGTTCTTCCGGCAGCTGGAAAAATATTTTCCCCAAAATTCTCCTGACAGACGCCTCTCATTGGCGGTGGCAATCAGTTCATCGAATGACGTTTCATTTACAGATCGTTTTATTGACACGCTGTTTCATCACCAGATTGTTTTTCAAAATAATATGATTACCTTTTTTTTCTTTTTTTTTTGGTAACAATTAAGTTACCTCAAATTGTCGCCGCAAACGGCATGTAGGGGGGACGCGTGGGTTAACATTCTTGTAATGAGCCGTCGCAGAACGTCGCCGCGAAGCTGCGTGGACGGGTCTGCCGCCGGTGACACACTCGCGAAAAAAGGAAGTGGATATTCTGCCGCCGGCACAATAGCCCGGGGAAACAAATGCCGGCAGTTGCCCCCTATTGGGTCTCGTATAAGACGAATGGTGAAAACAACTATTTGAAGATGTAGAGTAACTCCCTGGTAAGGAGTCCGTCTCTTATGCGGCGGAACCCTGGTGTAATCGTCAGTGTGGGAGAACGTTTTTTTGTTTTTTTTTTCTACGCATTTGGCGATACCTACGGCATTTCTTTTTTACGATTAACACTGAAAACGAAATTAATGTTGTCAACGAAATTTCGCTGAATTAAATGGTATGAGACTCCCTTTCAGGGGGTGAATGGAGGACAGCGAGGCTTGGGCCGCCGGCGGGCCGCTTGGAAGCGGCGTGTACTGGTGGGACAATTGGGTTAATATGTTTCTAATGAGCAGCCGCAGACTGTGATACACGCGCCGTCCGAGTGATACACGCGCCGTCCGAAACTGGCGGAGTTTGTTTTCCCCGGGCTATGTCCTCCATTCACCCCCGGGAAGGGCGCAGTCCAGTGCCATTTAATTCAGCGAAGTTTCGTCCACAACATTCGTTTTTCTCAGTGTTAATCATAAAAAAAGAAACATGTTGTAAATATCGTCACGTGCCTAAAAATTGTTGGAGAAAAAAAATAAGCCCACACTGGTGGATTGAATCAGGGTCCCGCTGTGTATGAGACAGGTACACCTTACCAGTGAGCTACTCTACAGCTTCAAATAGTCGTTTTCACAATTGGTTTTATACGAGACCCAATAGGGGACAACTGCCGGCATTCTTTTACCGGCTGCCGGCAGAATATCCTCTTCCGCGAAAACATTTCCCCGCAGCGTGCGATTCGCATAGCGAGTGTCGTTGATAGGTTAGCGTCGACGAAACGTGTCCATGAAAAGTTGTCTAGGAAACGTGTTTCCACGAACAGCCGGGAGAACAAGAAAGTCAGTATTCTACCGGGAGTTGCATGATTTCAGACAGCTAACAGGAGGCGACTCTCCGTATAATTTCGGAAAAATTAATGTCCCGGCTGCCGGGACAATAAACACTGCCTAATTTTATAGATAATCTGGAAGAGTACCCGTAGAACAGCGGTCACTCGTTGCCAACAAGCAGGTTGTCGTGCACTTACCAAAAAATGTGCGGACTTGAAAGGTGTATTTCGAGATATTCGTCGATATGGGCACTGGAGAGCAACCACGTACACACACGAACGAGATGGTAGGGCTCCGTGAGGCCCGCTTCAGATGGAGCAATTTCGCCCAGCAACTTACCGCTGCAACACGAGCAACACGTACCATCCGCGTTCACACGCAGCAACTTTTGAGCTGCATGTATGGATGGATAAATGGTAATAGTGCGACCTTCAGTACTGGGCGGTACCTTGCGCCACCTAGCTGAAAACGTTTTTCCACGTCCCAATGGTGCTGGGTGCGCAACCCCGTTACCAGAAATCTCATAAGTTTAATCATCAACGTCTTTAAAAACCCAATTATTTTGTATTATTTAGCCCGTTTGTACAGAAATTAATCGAATAAAAACTACTTCTATTTTTCTAATTGTATAAAATGCTTTAATATGCTTAAAACAAAAAGAAATTATCTGGCATTCAATCGTCAGTGACATCTTCACGTAGTCTGCTTCGAACGTTTCCCGCGTAAAAGACTTTCGTTCGCTCGCTTCTTTTCGCCGGGCCCCATTCCAATAGTTGTGATCATGGCTCGAAGTAAGAAAAAAAAAAGGCAGCAGCTGCACTTCTGATTGCTCTTCTTCACGAGGCAAACTCGAGGAAGACGCGAGTGTGGGTGAGGGAATTTATCCGTCGCCGAGCAGAATTTGGTGCCCACGGCTGCTTGGTGCGTGATTTACTCCGCGACGACGTGGAGTATCGCCGCTATATGCGGATGGATTTAGACACGTTTAACGAGCTCGCAGATGGCATCCGTGAACATGTCACACGACAAGACACGCTGATGCGGCCGGCGATTACTGTCGAGGAGCAGCTGGACGTTACCCTACGCCTTTTGGCCACAGGTAGATATATCGCATTTTGAAGCTGTTCTGAAATTTGTTTATGTTTGGTGGTTTAAAAAAATTAGTGTTTTAGTTTGGGGCTCTGAAAAGCAAAAATTTGAATGTATATCTCACTTCATATTCTCCGTAAACAAAAATTGTTACTACAATTATTATAGCTTTCAGTACATACTGAAAATCCTGCATTGATATAGACACATCCCCTGCAATCTCCTTTCTTGTCCATGTATCTTGCGTCCTATTAATCCCTTAGCTCACCTTTTTAGCAAAAAGAAAAAAAACAAAACGGTGTGTTTTTGTTGGTCAAAGATTGCACAGCTAAACCTCCAACTTTGGTGTAGAATACCTAAATTAATTAAGCATTGCAACAATTTTTTTTTCAGGGGAGTCGTTCACCTCTTTGCACTACCAATACCGGATGGGTGTGAGCACTGTCCGGGAAAAGGTTATCAATGTGTGTTCTGCACTCTACCACTTCCTACAACCGAGGTGAGTAGTTGTCTCGTACACTGGCACATTGTAATAAATAAGACAGTATGGGGAAAACAATTGTATTAATTATTTCCTCACATATGCATATCCCAGTCTGATTGAAAACAAACATGTTGGAGAACTGATATGTTGCCTGCTACTCTAGGGTTTCCAGGATTGAGGTTCCTTTTGAAGTTGTTCCTATTAGCTCTGACAATGTACATGTTTTATTAAAGCCGAACTAAATTGCAGTAGCATGATGTCTCCTACAAAGTGCCATCCGGAGGCCAAAGCCTACATTGAAAAGGTGGCTGGGTTGCCTCAGTCCATATCTGTCCTACTAACTGATGTAGTGGCCACCACCTCCAAAATCCCTGTTCGCACTTGCCGCTACCTGTACGCTAGAGCACTGATGCTCTCTAGCAATGTCCCCAGCCTATTTTTGTGTTCATGCAAGAACAAATAAATATATTTATATGTTCGCTAAATATGTATAACAAAACATCACTGGTCTTGCTCAAGATCTGCCCTGCCATAAGACATTGAGTGCTTTAATTAGAAGTATGGAATTGTGAAAGTTTATACTGTGAACCAAATATTAATATTTAAATTTAACTGTGAATCAAACTATTTTGTTAATAGGAATTTTTTCACTTTTTAGGTGAACCCAGAATGGCTACTTTAAGAAATCCAACTAAAAATGTTTGCTGGAGAGCATGTGCATAAGGACAAGGGAGAGCTTTATTACACAACTAGCATTTCACATACCTGTATTAAGAAAAAAAAAGGCCCTGATAAGATTACATGGTTATACCATAATACAACATGGCAAACGAAGCATGACAGACTTATTTATGAGGAGTCTAACAGTAATTATAACCAAAGAAGGCTGACCAATAGTGGACAAAATGTGCGAGACCACCGAGTTAACTAAGATGCACCAACATGTCAGCCGTTTCTCCTAACACACCGGTGCAAAGCAGTGAAGCTTGATGCGCTTGCTCTGATGAAAAGCAGGGAACGATGACGCCAGAGCATTGATTCGGTGCGGTACAGCTTTAACGCGAGAAACCTGACAATTGTCAACACAGTAATTTTCTAGTATTCCACAAACTCAAATAGTACATTGAACAGTTAAAGTGTGCTGTGAATCGAATCTGACGGCAAACACTATTCACAAATTAGTTGAATTTCGAAATATTCACGATATTCTACTTTTAGTTTGTTATATTTTCATCCTAGATTCTCTTTTGCAAAATAGGGTACAATGAAGTAAAAGATTTAGTGGAATGCTTAATATAATTAACCTAATTGACCTGAATACACCATAAAACAAATTTGTCACCAGCACTAATGTGCACTCATTATTGTGATAGCTTATATACAAATATCTGCCTTCTTTTTGGATTTTTTTCTTTAGCTGCATGAAGTTTCCATCCTCTGCTGAAGAGTGGCTCCAGATTGTGGCGGGCTTTGAGCAGAGGTGGGAGTTTCCGAACTGCATTGGCGCACTAGACGGGAAGCACATCCGGATCACGTGCCCGCAGGAGTCTGGGTCGCATTACTATAATTACAAAATGTATTATAGTATCGTCCTTATGGCACTTGTGGATGCGGATCTGAAGGTTAGTTCTCTGTCGTGTGTATGTGTACATGAGCAATTGCAACAGCATTGGAGCGACCGGTGTTTAATAAAGCCCTATTTCTCTTAGGCCATCTATGTGCACGCTGGAGTAAATGGCAGGTGTAATGATGCCACCGCCTTCAGGTCCTCGAGTCTTTTCGAGAAACTTGCTGACCCCTCCTGCAACTTCCCCCCTCCACAGCCATTACCTGGTAATTTGTTTTGTAAATGTTTCACAATTGTTCAATATAATGAGATTACTGTTACACATGCATTTTCTATACACAGTAGCACTCACCTTGGGTGTTGGCATTATTAGGGAAGAGCAAAGATACGGGCTAGCTCATGAAATACAGCAACCACTTAAACCCAAGAACAAGGCCGAAAAAGGGGGCGAACCACAACTTTCTGGTGGTGTCGTTTGTCCCTTTCTGTCTACAACTATGAAATTTTACATTGAAGTATTAAAGAAGTTTGATAGTATGAATGGTAGCACCAACATTAACACATTGTTCAATACCACTGCATTGCACTGCCAAGGTGTGCTGCTACAGAAACATATTTTTCTCACTCAAGGCCGCACAAAAGCTGTCAATCACGTTATCGTGGCTGATGCAGCCTTCCAGTTGAGTGACCAGGTGATGCGCCCCTACGGGAGGGCACAGCTGCTCAAAGACGACAAGAACAAGAAAGAGAGGAGGGTGTATAACGTGAGGTAAGTTTGTACGTAAAGATGTCAGCTGAATCATGCAAAACAAGAAAGCGTTGCAAACTATAGCAAACTGAATTCTTGGGGCCAGCAAAGAAAAAGGTTTCAAGAGCATGAATAACACCTAAGTTTGCATTTTTTAAAAAAGATGATTCTAAATGTTTTATATCTGCATTTCTAGGCACTGCACTGCACGTCATGTGGTCGAAAGTTTCTTTGGAATAATGTCCTCGCGCTTTCGAGTGCTCCTGACGACCATCAACACGAGCCCG
This sequence comes from Ixodes persulcatus, assembly GCA_013358835.2. NCBI lineage: Eukaryota > Metazoa > Arthropoda > Arachnida > Ixodida > Ixodidae > Ixodes > Ixodes persulcatus. The sequence continues at coordinate 36,988 of JABSTQ010008244.1, read as the reverse complement.
ACCAACGCCAGCCTCATCACTTTGGCGTGTTGCCTCCTGAGCAACTTCATAAGAGTACGGACAGGATCTGACAGGGTTGTTGGAGCTGCAGCACAGCAACAGGCTGATGCACCAGAGGACAGCCTTGACAGGCTTCGACGCACAGGCACCAAGGCATCAGGGACCTCCTCCAGCCAACGGGACGAATTTAAGGAGTACTTCTCCAATGAGGGCAGGGTTGTGTGGCAGTACCAATGCCTCGACAAGCACTAGGTGTCGAGGCTGCTATAGTCAGTGACAGGTGAAGAGTTAAGAAAAAGCTCCACCCACCTCTTTCCACATTAGCAGAGCGAACGCTGGAGAGGGGGTTGCCTCCTCTCCAGAGATCACTCTGCTAAAGTGGAAAGAGGTGGGAGCTTCCACTTAACTCTCAACCTGCCGCCGACTACAGTGGTGACTGCCTCTCATTATGAGGACCCTACCGAGTCACGGTAATGTTCTTTTTCTCCTAGAACTACCGAAGAGTCGAGTCGGCTGCCTATAAAAAGATGTACTCATGACTAACTTTTAAACTAGATTTTTAAATAGTTGTATTGGATGGATGGTGCTTTTATTTTCCACTTGTTTTTGACAATAAACTTTATATCCAGGTTGTTTGACACCCAAATACCTTTTTTATGCTTGTATTGATGGATATTTTTTTATATATATTTCAGAACCGTTTTGTGATTGCATCGTAATATACTTTTTTCGTACTAGTTGTGTTTGATATAGTTGTGCTTTATGAATGCCTTTGTAAAACTCATTCCTACTGTAATGCTTTACGGAAATGAAGTTTCTTTTTGTAAAATCAATAAAACAGGGCTATGCAAACATTGGTGCCACAAGTACAAGCTCTGTCAGGTGTTATGCATGCACATAACAAAATAAACGTGAAACTCCATAAACAGGTTCCACCTCATATAAGAAGTCTTTTTATTGGCTCATGATAATCGCCTACATAAAAAACAAAAGTTCAACATAACAGGTTACTCTTTGAACTATATTCGGCATTACTGAAGTGCAAAAATACAAACGAAAGTACAGTGACATTCAAAACGAAAAAGATACATTAATAGTGAGAATGTAAAATATCTAATGGTGAAGCTTGCAAATCGTCAGCCTGACACAAAAACTTGTTCTCTTAAAGATGCCTCGTGTTAATAATTGCACAAGGACACCAACCTTTTTACTGATTTTTAGAACTATCTTTTCAAACCTCTCTCCTATGGCGTGAGCTCCACCACATCAGCAACTGAAGTGTGCATTACTACATTATGTTTTGCCTGTAGGACCATTTGCATAAGCTGTATCTTAAGGAAATCCTTGTCGAGGGTCGGTAGATGCTTCAGCTCCCGTGTGAGGGAGGCAGAGAACAGAAAGTCCTCGTCTTCAAATAAGTTATGGTCGGGCTGGTTCAGCAAAGACAGAGCTTTCTCAAGGACAGCTTTATGGACGCTTGTCCCTTGCCTCTTCTGCTTCTTTCCTCTCTTCTGCTGTGGCACTGGGGGATCGGGTTCCGTAAGAACCACATCTTCCTCAGACTCATCGGAGGCGTTGTCTAAGGACACAGGGCCAGGCATATTTCCCTGTAGGTGGTGACTGGCACCCGAGGAACTTGGCCGATCTAAAGTAGAAAAACCTCTCCTGGGAGTGTGGGAACCTTGCAGGAACATCATGTCCTCAAAGAATTCCCACCTTGACTTGTACAGGTCACCTGTGCCCTTCCCAGATGCTCTGGAGTTTTCAATTTTGCTAATTGCTTTAAAAAATAGTGTCCTCTGGTTTCTGAATTCGGTGTGTGCTTCTGATGCTGGAAAATAGAGAGTGTATCATACATTTAGACAGGCTAATTAGTTCCCCAAAGAAAGGTTGAACAAAGAAATTCACTAAAACGAACATTTTTCTCGGTAAGAGGCATTTACAAAGTTGCTTTTTTTTTTATAAGGACTGATGTAAAAAAAGAAAACAAAACTTGAACCAAAGAAACCTGAGCTTGTTCCTTCAGAAAATTATGAACTGCAGCAGATAGCACTATGTGTTTGGATTGGTTATAATGCTACCTAATATTATCAACTTTTAAAACAATCATTTGGCTCATATAAATCAGATGTGAAAACAAACCGCAGCAGTTGTTAGACATATAAAAAACAAGTGCTTTGCAATATGGAGCAGAGAAGTTAAGTTCAGGACTTGTCTTGGGCAACCAATTTATAAGGGCACTGGTTACAATACAATTGTTTTTATATTTTATGTATCATAACTTGTTCTGCACTATTTTTATAACTGTTTAAAATTAATTTGTAGGTATTTATGTTACAGTCCAAGAAGGATTTATTTTATCATCACCTTTTATGGGTCAAGTATTGTCATTCATTCAGAACTAACAACTTACGTGTGCAACCGAGCATGTCAGCAATTTCTTGCAGCATGATGTCCCGCATGGTTCTGTTTTTGTAGTCTCTGTGTTTTACATTGTGCAAGTTTTCATGACGTTGAAAGAAATCAATTAGCAGCCTCTGATTCTCAATGGTCCACACATAACCATCCTACAAGATAAATTACAAAAGGTAAAGATAAGTATGACATCTGGTGACACAAACTGCTAATCATATTGTATAGGTACTAAAAAAATACAGTAAATGGTATAAAAAGAAAGCAGTCATTTATACATGCCATAGCGATAATTGTACTCTTAAGAGAAAACAACTATATATATAAAGCATGCTCAAGAGTTTGAACATATTACTATAGGGGATTCTCGAGCACTTGCCAAGCGTAAAAAGAAACCATATAAATGGGACAATGGACAGAGCGCCACGGAACTTTTCACAAAGGTGTCCTTGGGTGTTGAATTTATCGTACTCAAATTCCGTAAATGTTGATTTTGGTAAAAAAAAAAAAAAATATTAGAAACCTTTCTCTTTTTTTTTTTCTCTATGTGGGAGGAAAACAGTTCTGTTTCGCCATATGCATAAACAAAAAACGTCTGGTGGACAATGCCAGGAGCGTAGCCAAGGGAGGAGGAGGAGGAGGGGGGGGGGGAGCTTATGAAGCATAAATTTTCCCTCCCTAAATTACGAAGGCTTCGGCCAACTCTGCCCCCCTGCCCCCCCCCCCCCCCCCCATAAAAAAACTCCTGGCTACGCCATTCGACACTGCTACTCGCAGTGATCCACACCAACATGCTCTTCGTCCATTAATCTCGAAGAAGTTTTCAAGTTTGTGTATACTCCGGTGAAATATATGTGTAGCAGCATCCACCAGAGAGGTTGTTTCTGCCTTACGCCCACGCATTGGAAAATAACAAATTTCTATTCCCCCCCCCTTTTTTTTTTTTAATTAGCACCAAAGAAATGAGAATGATGGGTGATTTACCTAGAGACACGTTTCTGAAAAATTTCACTGCACTCCGTTCGTTGATCTATTCATACCATTTATTTTTTACGCAAGGCGAGCGCTCGAGAAACCTCTATTGGGTTCTGAACGCAATGTGCGTCCGATTCCCTAAATGACAAAAAAAAATAATAAGATAAAAACTTCATAAAGTCCGCCTAGGGGTGAGCTTCAAACGTCTGCTCGACTCTGTCAAACTTTAATCGCACGACATTGTCTCCTGTGCCGGGAAAACAAAGTTTCTATATGCAGAGGCACACGCTCGAGATCTCAAGTGCGCGCAGAATGCACGATCGGTAAAAAAAGTACGATGCTTTATTAACGCGCCGCAAGAAATAGAACAGCGTAACAGAAATAGGTACTTACCATTGCCATGCCGCCGTGAAAATAGCGAAAGAATGATGTCGAAGCGCCGGAAGATGTCAGTTTCGGGAGTTTGAGAACCTAAAGTTCAAGCGATGGAAGAGCAGGCAGAGCAGACCAAACCGGAACCCAAATTCCCGCCTCTTCTAGTTATCATAATCATCCCCACGATGGTTATATAACGCTATTTTGTAATGTCATTTTATTTTAAAAATAAAGGCACGCGTAAATGCGGCGTTGTGTATCTTTCTAAAGCATTGCGAATACTATATAATAAAGTCGAACCCCGCTTTTAGTTATCATTATCATCACCACCACAGGAGGGGTCATGTGAAACTTTCGTGCCCCTGATTGGCTGCTGGCGTTTCCAACGTCTCCGAATCGCTCTTGCTCGCTTGTTTCGAGCCGGACCCGATCTCAGCAATTCGTGTCGATCTAGGGAAAGCTAGGGAACAACCCGCCAGCAACCTCAAAATTGCTGGAAGAGTTGCCCCGTCTGAAGCGGGCCTGAAGATTCAACACGATGCTAACAAGCTGTCATTTGCCGAACCAAACCACATCACGAGAATTTCTGTGACTTCTTCGCAGAAATCGCTTGTTGCCGATATACGCGTAGGACCTTTCAAACACTGAGCCACACAGGCCGCAGCTAAGAGTTCAGTCAGGGCCAGGGAAAGGAATGCTGATAGGGGGACGCAGATGGGTTGCTGGAGGGGTGAGGAGGAAACATTCCCCTCCCTCCAGCATTGCGCCTGCATCCTGCTTCTTCAAGGTCCTCAGGCGGGTGCGCCCACAAAAGGCTTATCTTCGAGGGTCATTCGTACAAAGAACACAGCCAGAGGATTTGTCAGTGGATACTTTTGTGAGTTCGTCCCAAAGTTGATAGTGCAGTGGATGCTATGTGAGTGGTCGACCAAGCAGTGTTCTTCAGGCAGGTGTCGTGCTCTGCCTTGTGACCCGCTTGGAGACTATAGTCACGTGACCGTAGCCGGAGACACGCTTGGCCGAAAACACGGATAGCGTCTACTCTGCTGTCAATACCGAGTGAACAGGACAAGCAGCACGAAGGCTACTCGGCGACAACTTTTCTTGGCAATGCAGTGGAAGATACAGGACCGCGATCCCTCTCCCATTTTGAGCGGTGACTAAAGCAGTGCGCGGGCTCTCCTCCTTTCGACTGCATTGCCAAGAAAAGTTCTCGCAGAGATAGTTTTTGGAGTCCCAAAGAAACTGCCCTTCCCAAATGTTAACCAAAAACGGGAGGTATGAAGATGCTATGTTTTAAGCCGTAAAACCCACACTCTAAACCAGGGGTGGCCAAGCTGCGGCTCGCGAGCCGCGTGCGGCTCTTCGCGTGTTAAAGTGCGGCTCGCGGCACCCTCCCCTAACCCCCCCCCCCCCTCTTTCTCGCCTCCCTCCCGGTCACACGAGCACTTCCGCAAAAGGAGAAATGGAACGCGTTTTAAATCGAAAGACAGGTTGTAGTTTGGTAGTTTTGTGCTACTGCTACCTTACGTATAGTTAGACTGCTTTTGACTCGGATAGATCGAAAGTAGTTTTAGTTTCGTCTATTGCTCCAAACAAGTCCCCCCCCCCCCCCCCCCCCCCCGCGGCTCTTCGAAGTTTCGTGGTTTTGTTTGCGGCTCTTAGGCCGGGTCAGCCTGGCCACCCCTGCTCTAAACTAAAATGCAAAAATAACCACGTCTTCTTTCTCAGCACAATGCCCCCAAATAAACTGAAATTACAAAGAAAAAAAATATTACTCAGATATAAGCTGTGCCGTATATTTCGCAGCACGCTAATAACAGATTTTTTGTTTCGCGAGGGTTGTGTACATGCAACGAAAAACTGTACCATTTCTTAAACCATTTAATCATAAATGCAACACAGATGCAAAGATCCCCAAAGCTGAAGTTAAAAAAACAAAAAAAAAACGCGAATCTAACAAAACGATGACAATACATGAAGGAGTTCTGGGCTCGAAAGTGCTAACGACTTATCATATCGCAGAATAATAGAAAAGAAAAATATCAGCAATAGCGTCTGCATATTTGAGGAATTTGCAGAACAGTGAGCCCAGGCAGCACACGGTATTGGGCCAACATTGGAATTGATGGGACAAAGAACGACCCAACAATGGCCCAACTGAGCCATATGTTTACCAATATTGGAATCACATGGGCCAATAATGGACTGTAATAGCCAATGGTTTTCCAATATTGGTGATACGCTGGAATAAGCTGTCCAATATTGGACTGTCAAAGCCAATGGTTTTCCAATATTGGTGATACGCTGGAATAAGCTGTCCAATATTGGACTGTCAAAGCCAATGGCTTTCCAATATTGGATATATGCTGGCATAACCTGTCCACTATTGGACTGTCAAAGCCAATGGTTTTCCAATATTGGATATATGCCGGCATAAGTTATCCAATATTGGACTGTCAAAGCCAATAGCTTTCCAATATCGGATATACGCCGGCATAAACTGTACAATATTGGACTGTCAGAGCCGATGGCTTTCCAATATTGGATATATGCCAGCATTAGCTGTCCAATATTGGACTGTTAGAGCCAATGGCTTTCCAATATTAGATGCACGCTGGCTTAAGCTGGTCAATATTGAACTGTCAAAGCCAATGGCTTTCCAAGATTGGACTCATGCTGGCATAAGCTGGTCCAATAGTGGACTGTAAAAGCCAATGGATTTCCAATGTTGGAAGTATGCTGAAATGAGCTGGTCAATATTGGACTGTCAAAGTCAAGGGCTTTCTAATATTGAATATTTGCTGGCATATGCTGGTCAATATTGGAGTGCTAAAGTCGCGATTTTCAGTATTGGAAATACAGGGATGGAACTGGGCAAAGCAGCTTTGTAGCAATCTTGGGAGCAGAAAACACTATAGTATGTTGCAACCTAAGATAGAAGGGCAAGGGTAAGACGGGCCGGGGAGGAGGAAGCAGACGGAACGCTAAAGAAGAGAGGGGGAAACCTTCTTCTCTCTTTAGCGTACCATCTGCTGCCTCCTCCCGGCCCGTCTTACCCTCGCCCTTCGTTCTTAGGTTGCAACGAACTATAGTTTGGACTAGCAGCATAAATGACGTCTTGGAGCAAGTTGGGAGCAGCATACCAGTTTTAAGAATTAAAATAGAGGCTAAATGTCACCTGGTTTTCAAAACTCTAGGAAATATGGCATGTAGATAACTCAAGGTGAACTTAAGAGTAATTTCAATGTCCATTTTATTTTAAATATTTTTTATGAAATTACAAGAAAATTAGACAAATCATATAAAGCAAAACAGCACTACAGTGTGACACGTGATGGAACCGACTTGCAAAGAGGTAAATGTAAAGAAACGGGTACAATTAGCCTTCAGCTCGTACCTTGTTCCGTCACTGCTCGCTCGCCTTTGTTATGTTCCCAAGTTTTCTGCGCGGAGCCTCGGTGGCAGGCCAACATGGGCTGCAGGCTTACAATGCACCTTTCCATAAAAACGTATTAGAGCGCGTTCATTGCTGTTTTTGCGTTATGCACGCGCAGTTTCTGGCCGGCTGCAATTGCAAGCGATTGCTGGCTGGACTGTGATTTTGCACATGTGGACCATGACTTTTCTAAACAGTGCAAACGTCTATAGTCACGCAAGTACAGCCAAAAAGGAGGTCCGCCAACTTAAATAGATTTGAGTTTACCGCAATATAGTGATACTGTTTACTCCGCTGTTCAGATGAAGTGACTCTTACACTCCAGAAAAGCACACAGGAACGGCAGCAGACGCAGCAGATGCTGCAAACGCCAGCATTTGGCCTTGAACAGTGCTTGCACTGCACGAGCGTGCGTTCTTGGCAGGGACGCTGAAATTCCGGAGCTGTCGCTTGTAGCATCATCTGCGTGTGGACTTAGATGAAGCAGGGTGGCAGCGAATGGCTTCAAAGAGGTCTGGTAGCAGAAGCATCGCAATGAGAATGCTGTAACAACTGTTTTAAGCTAAAACAAAGTATAACCATGGCAGCGACCTTCGGATACAGAGCTTCGGATTTGGATTCACCAACGTTCCCTTTGGGCCGGAACGTCCGATGTCAGTGTTGCCAACAAAAACTGCGAGACGGCTAATTTCGACGAGGCTCGTTTATAATTTCAGTTTTGGCGCAACCTTAGTGCAATTTTGTTCTTATTTATAATTTTGTATCAGCGTGGCGCACGAAAAGTCATTAAGTGCACAATGGCGCAATTGGCGCAGCAGTTCCATCCCTGGTCATATCCTGGTATTAGTTGGTTAAAATTAGCATGTCATATCCATGCTGCTAAGGGTGCAGCCAGGGAAAGGGGGTTTATGGGACTTCAGCCCGCCTTGAAATGCGGTCCGACCGTGCGTTCATTGCACATTTTTAAGCTCAGCGCAAAAATTAGAACTACATGTATGTTCCCACCCCCCCCCCCTCCCCGGAAAAAAATACCTGGAAACGCCAGTCGAGGGTGACCAATATTAAAAAAAAAATATATATTGGCATAGACTGTTCAATATTTAATTGTAATATCCAATGGCTTCCTAGCAATGCAGTATGCATGTTACATAGAGATATGTTTGCCAACCACACGTATACAGTTTATAAACATTGGAAGAAGATGGTATATGTTGAACAGCAATGGATCACTTCAAGTGAGAGTTCTGCCGATTCAGAACAGTCACACCATGATAAGATGACCAATATAAATAATGACCACCTCAACACTCATACTGTGTCAATATTTTCGAATAATCACGGTATTTCATGCTAACCGATATCTTGATAAACACTCTTCCATTCACTTCATTGCTGTTTAAAATGTATACATTAAGGCCGCACTCCAAAGGCGGTCATCTGAAAATTTTACTTTCCCATAAATCAAGTAAAAATCTGAAAAGTGAAATGTATATGCCTTCAATTTGCAAGTGCAGAAATAAAATTAGGCGTATGAATTGTCGTCATAGTCAACAGGTATAATTTTAAATTACAAACATATACTGTTTACTTAAGAAATTATGTGCTGAGCCAGCTGCCCCGACGGATCCTTTCTGCCGCAGCAGACACTCCAGAGTCTGACACATTCAACATATAAAAACGTTGCAGCCCACACGAAAGTGACTGGCGAGCCAGTTTGCCCCGACGGAGACTTTCTGCCGCAGTGAGCATTCCAAAGACACTCAAGAGTCTGACACAAACACTGCTTGAACATGTCGCAGCCAGCATGAAAGTGAGTGGTGAGTTAGTTCACCCCGACGGAGGCTTTCTGCCGCAGCAGGAGTCCAACACAATCGCTACACGAAAATGTCAACGCCCACACGAAGGTGAGTGGTGAGCCACTTTGCCCCGACGGAGACCTTCTGCCGCAGGGTACAACTCGAGAGCCACACGATCACCGCACGTAAATGTTGAAGCCCGCACGAAAGTGAATGGTGCGCCAGTTGGCCCCGACGGAGACTTTCTGCCGCAGTGAGCATTCCAAAGTTTGAGACGATCACCACACGAAAACGTCGCAGCCCACACAAAAGCGAGCGGTGAGCCAGTTCGCTCAGACTGAAAATTTCTGCCGCAGCAGGCACTCAAGAGTCTGACACAATCACCGCACGAACATATGTCACAGCCAGCACGAAAAAGCAGTGAGTCAGTTCGCTTCGCCTAAGACTTTTTGCCACAGCAGACACTCAAGAGTCTGACACAATCACCACATAAAAACATCGCAGCCCGCACAAAAGCGGGCGATTAGCCAGTTCGACCCGACGGAGACTTTTTGCCGAAGCGGACACTACAGAGTCTGACCCACTCAACACACGAAAACGTCGCAGCCCACACGAAAGCGAGCGGTGAGCTAGTTCTCTCCGACTGAGACTTTCTGCTGCAGCAGGCACTCAAGAGTCTGACACAATCACCGCATGAGAATGTCACAGCCAGCACGAAAAAGCAGTGAGTCAGTTCGCCTCGCCTGAGACTTTTTGCCACAGCAGACCCTCACGAGTCTGACACAATCACCACACGAATCATCGCAGCCCGCACAAAAGCGGGCGGTGAGCCAGTTTGCCTTGACCGAGACTTTCTGCCGCACTGCAGCACACTCCCCTGAGTTGACCGACTAAAAGCGTACTGCGGAAACCTTGGCCGAGATTCCAACCACCAGACTGGAGTCCGTTAGCCCGCACTTGACATCTGTGGCACTGAGCAGCAGCTGAGGTTTTAGAGCAGGTGAAGAAGTGGCAGCACGACGTGTCCCTGCTTGTAATCAAGCTTAACACATTGAGCTGCATTCCGAAGATCAGCAAGGGGCCAGATCTTGGCTTCAAGTTCAAAAGAATCGCACCACCAGATGCCAAGTTCGGAGGACTTCAGAGGCACCCTGAAGACATTTCTTGGGTTGGGTAAGATGCCTCCCTCGAAGCAGTCACCCAGAATCTTTAGCACGACGACAGGAGACTCTGAGAGCATAAAGCAGTCACCTAGCTTGACTTGGTGCCGCACAGCTTTGGTCTGGATGTGTGTAGAGTGTCGCAGTTCAGATATTCTTCTACTGAGCTGCGCGAACGGGTTGTTTGAGGATCGCAGCTTCTTCTTTATCTTCCCCAAGTAGCTTTCGAAGGGGAAAGCGCTGAAGCTGTCAAGGGGTCCATGGTCGAGGCACTGGTCAGCGAGGTGGCTTAGGGTGTGCACGTTATACACAAGCTGTCTTGCTCCGTGGAGTTTGCCGAACTCTTGTACGAAGTACCTAAGCAGGTCCCGTGCAAACTGGTTAAAGACCAAATGGTGCTTTGGTGACACGAGAATCCTGATGGCCACATGGAACATCAAATAGTGCTCGTACTGTTCAGGAGTCACGACATGCTTCAGAAGTACTGGCCCGACGTAAAGAAGAAACGTCCGATACTCAGTTGCCTTCCATCGATACAGCTCCTCGGTGCCCCTTGGTTTCCTCTGGAAGTGACTTGGGAAAAAAAGCGGCTGATTGTCGTAGGCCTTCATTGAGGTGGCTCCGTAGCACTCTGCTTAGTCTTTTGCTGTACCCTGGGCAGACCCAATTCTTCAGCAGTCGCCGCATGACTCTCAGGCAGACAAGGTGCATGTACTCCGTCTGGAACCATGTTACCATGTCAATATCGAGTGACATGAATGGAGAAACACCGGTATGGTGGCGTTCATCGTCGTATCTTCGAAAGGAGGCATTTGTACGCTCGGGTGCATACAAGTCTGGGAACATCTGCCTGCCATCAATGCGTTGGCCTTTCTGGCTGCAGCGTTCACAGGCATGGTAGCCGTTGTGCCCGATTATGGCTTTGACGTAGCTCCTTGCAGGGGCATCGCAGATCATCGCTGTCAGCTTCACATCCACATGGGCACCCTTGTGAACCATTCCCGTTGGAGGCCAGCTCGGCGACATCTTCCAAGAAATGCTCCAAGTACTTCTGCAAGCTCGGCGGCTTCCCTACCCCACAGTAAACGCTGACCATAAATGGCTCAGATGCTGGAACGTTTGTGATTCGGCACAGTATCGGCCACAAGCCGAGCTGGCTACTTTTGAACAAAGTTAGACCATCAATGTTACCTTGCAACTTCAGCTCCTGCGGAACAGGACCGGGCCCCAACGCTTCACGGATGCCTTCCGCGAGTCCAAAGTGTATAAACGAACCACTACTGTCCAGTTTAGCTTTACGCTCGATCTTCATGACGGTCCTCGCGTCCCGTGGAAGCTCTGAGATGCCTCGGCGCCGGCAGAAATCCAGGATGGCATTCATGCTCGTGTGCGTCAGATTGTGCTCCCCGGCGATGACGGCGAATTCTTCGGCTGCCGAAAGTTTGTGTTGCGGATAGTCACCAGACGAGGCTTCGTCAGAAACAAAGTCTCCTGCGCCTTGCGCTGAGTCTCCACTGGGCTGTGTAGAGGAGTCAGACGTCACCGAGTCATCGTTACAGCACTGCTCGTCACAGTCATCACTTGAGCTGTTCGCCGAGGTGGCTTCATCGTCGCATGGACCGCTCTCCGTGGGCCGTGAGTCCTCGTCGGGATGGGCAGCGATCGCCGAACTCTCTTGTCCGCTCTCGCCAGAGCAAGCGTCGTCTGTGAATGCTTCACTTCTCCGTCTCTTATCGTTTGCGGACTTCGGAGAAGGATCGACGGTCCGCCGCGAACAGCCGAGCTCCGCTAAGATCTCGGCGTACTCCTTGCTCACGACTCGGTACTTAGTTCATTTGGAGCTCATTCCAAAAATAAATGAAAGCAGAAAAGCGGAGCCACCAGCATACAAAGGAAGACCGCTCGCTGAACTCGTAAACGCGCAACGAAGTCAAAAAGGGAAGTGGAGGACAAGGACGATGTTTGTGGATTGCATTCGTTGTCTGTAGTCAGTAATAATGTTTGAGTCATTTGGCGTAGATAAAGTAAACTTAAAACGAAACCTTCTTGGGACCTCGTCAATAGAATTAAAATATATGCAAAAAAAAACAGCGAAAAGCTAACAGGAAATTATGACGTTAAAGGGGTACGGAAACCAAATTCTAGAGCCCATCTCTTTGCTTGAACATAAAGAGGGTTAAAATAGGACTTCACCAATACCAATATTCGGTAGGATAACGCGAGAAAACGAATTTTAAACTGAATAAAACGATAACCAAAAACCACCTCGTGGATGTCTGTGAAGCTTCGATGGAATATTGTGAATGGATAGGGTTGAGAGTGATTATTGAATTTATTGCATTAAAGGGGTACGGAAACCAAATTCTAGAGCCCATCTCTTTGCTTGAACATAAAGAGGGTTAAAATAGGACTTCACCAATACCAATATTCGGTAGGATAACGCGAGAAAACGAATTTTAAACTGAATAAAACGATAACCAAAAACCACCTCGTGGATGTCTGTGAAGCTTCGATGGAATATTGTGAATGGATAGGGTTGAGAGTGATTATTGAATTTATTGCATTAAAGGGGTACGGAAACCAAATTCTAGAGCCCATCTCTTTGCTTGAACATAAAGAGGGTTAAAATAGGACTTCACCAATACCAATATTCGGTAGGATAACGCGAGAAAACGAATTTTAAACTGAATAAAACGATAACCAAAAACCACCTCGTGGATGTCTGTGAAGCTTCGATGGAATATTGTGAATGGATAGGGTTGAGAGTGATTATTGAATTTATTGCATTAAAGGGGTACGGAAACCAAATTCTAGAGCCCATCTCTTTGCTTGAACATAAAGAGGGTTAAAATAGGACTTCACCAATACCAATATTCGGTAGGATAACGCGAGAAAACGAATTTTAAACTGAATAAAACGATAACCAAAAACCACCTCGTGGATGTCTGTGAAGCTTCGATGGAATATTGTGAATGGATAGGGTTGAGAGTGATTATTGAATTTATTGCATTAAAGGGGTACGGAAACCAAATTCTAGAGCCCATCTCTTTGCTTGAACATAAAGAGGGTTAAAATAGGACTTCACCAATACCAATATTCGGTAGGATAACGCGAGAAAACGAATTTTAAACTGAATAAAACGATAACCAAAAACCACCTCGTGGATGTCTGTGAAGCTTCGATGGAATATTGTGAATGGATAGGGTTGAGAGTGATTATTGAATTTATTGCATTAAAGGGGTACGGAAACCAAATTCTAGAGCCCATCTCTTTGCTTGAACATAAAGAGGGTTAAAATAGGACTTCACCAATACCAATATTCGGTAGGATAACGCGAGAAAACGAATTTTAAACTGAATAAAACGATAACCAAAAACCACCTCGTGGATGTCTGTGAAGCTTCGATGGAATATTGTGAATGGATAGGGTTGAGAGTGATTATTGAATTTATTGCATTAAAGGGGTACGGAAACCAAATTCTAGAGCCCATCTCTTTGCTTGAACATAAAGAGGGTTAAAATAGGACTTCACCAATACCAATATTCGGTAGGATAACGCGAGAAAACGAATTTTAAACTGAATAAAACGATAACCAAAAACCACCTCGTGGATGTCTGTGAAGCTTCGATGGAATATTGTGAATGGATAGGGTTGAGAGTGATTATTGAATTTATTGCATTAAAGGGGTACGGAAACCAAATTCTAGAGCCCATCTCTTTGCTTGAACATAAAGAGGGTTAAAATAGGACTTCACCAATACCAATATTCGGTAGGATAACGCGAGAAAACGAATTTTAAACTGAATAAAACGATAACCAAAAACCACCTCGTGGATGTCTGTGAAGCTTCGATGGAATATTGTGAATGGATAGGGTTGAGAGTGATTATTGAATTTATTGCATTAAAGGGGTACGGAAACCAAATTCTAGAGCCCATCTCTTTGCTTGAACATAAAGAGGGTTAAAATAGGACTTCACCAATACCAATATTCGGTAGGATAACGCGAGAAAACGAATTTTAAACTGAATAAAACGATAACCAAAAACCACCTCGTGGATGTCTGTGAAGCTTCGATGGAATATTGTGAATGGATAGGGTTGAGAGTGATTATTGAATTTATTGCATTAAAGGGGTACGGAAACCAAATTCTAGAGCCCATCTCTTTGCTTGAACATAAAGAGGGTTAAAATAGGACTTCACCAATACCAATATTCGGTAGGATAACGCGAGAAAACGAATTTTAAACTGAATAAAACGATAACCAAAAACCACCTCGTGGATGTCTGTGAAGCTTCGATGGAATATTGTGAATGGATAGGGTTGAGAGTGATTATTGAATTTATTGCATTAAAGGGGTACGGAAACCAAATTCTAGAGCCCATCTCTTTGCTTGAACATAAAGAGGGTTAAAATAGGACTTCACCAATACCAATATTCGGTAGGATAACGCGAGAAAACGAATTTTAAACTGAATAAAACGATAACCAAAAACCACCTCGTGGATGTCTGTGAAGCTTCGATGGAATATTGTGAATGGATAGGGTTGAGAGTGATTATTGAATTTATTGCATTAAAGGGGTACGGAAACCAAATTCTAGAGCCCATCTCTTTGCTTGAACATAAAGAGGGTTAAAATAGGACTTCACCAATACCAATATTCGGTAGGATAACGCGAGAAAACGAATTTTAAACTGAATAAAACGATAACCAAAAACCACCTCGTGGATGTCTGTGAAGCTTCGATGGAATATTGTGAATGGATAGGGTTGAGAGTGATTATTGAATTTATTGCATTAAAGGGGTACGGAAACCAAATTCTAGAGCCCATCTCTTTGCTTGAACATAAAGAGGGTTAAAATAGGACTTCACCAATACCAATATTCGGTAGGATAACGCGAGAAAACGAATTTTAAACTGAATAAAACGATAACCAAAAACCACCTCGTGGATGTCTGTGAAGCTTCGATGGAATATTGTGAATGGATAGGGTTGAGAGTGATTATTGAATTTATTGCATTAAAGGGGTACGGAAACCAAATTCTAGAGCCCATCTCTTTGCTTGAACATAAAGAGGGTTAAAATAGGACTTCACCAATACCAATATTCGGTAGGATAACGCGAGAAAACGAATTTTAAACTGAATAAAACGATAACCAAAAACCACCTCGTGGATGTCTGTGAAGCTTCGATGGAATATTGTGAATGGATAGGGTTGAGAGTGATTATTGAATTTATTGCATTAAAGGGGTACGGAAACCAAATTCTAGAGCCCATCTCTTTGCTTGAACATAAAGAGGGTTAAAATAGGACTTCACCAATACCAATATTCGGTAGGATAACGCGAGAAAACGAATTTTAAACTGAATAAAACGATAACCAAAAACCACCTCGTGGATGTCTGTGAAGCTTCGATGGAATATTGTGAATGGATAGGGTTGAGAGTGATTATTGAATTTATTGCATTAAAGGGGTACGGAAACCAAATTCTAGAGCCCATCTCTTTGCTTGAACATAAAGAGGGTTAAAATAGGACTTCACCAATACCAATATTCGGTAGGATAACGCGAGAAAACGAATTTTAAACTGAATAAAACGATAACCAAAAACCACCTCGTGGATGTCTGTGAAGCTTCGATGGAATATTGTGAATGGATAGGGTTGAGAGTGATTATTGAATTTATTGCATTAAAGGGGTACGGAAACCAAATTCTAGAGCCCATCTCTTTGCTTGAACATAAAGAGGGTTAAAATAGGACTTCACCAATACCAATATTCGGTAGGATAACGCGAGAAAACGAATTTTAAACTGAATAAAACGATAACCAAAAACCACCTCGTGGATGTCTGTGAAGCTTCGATGGAATATTGTGAATGGATAGGGTTGAGAGTGATTATTGAATTTATTGCATTAAAGGGGTACGGAAACCAAATTCTAGAGCCCATCTCTTTGCTTGAACATAAAGAGGGTTAAAATAGGACTTCACCAATACCAATATTCGGTAGGATAACGCGAGAAAACGAATTTTAAACTGAATAAAACGATAACCAAAAACCACCTCGTGGATGTCTGTGAAGCTTCGATGGAATATTGTGAATGGATAGGGTTGAGAGTGATTATTGAATTTATTGCATTAAAGGGGTACGGAAACCAAATTCTAGAGCCCATCTCTTTGCTTGAACATAAAGAGGGTTAAAATAGGACTTCACCAATACCAATATTCGGTAGGATAACGCGAGAAAACGAATTTTAAACTGAATAAAACGATAACCAAAAACCACCTCGTGGATGTCTGTGAAGCTTCGATGGAATATTGTGAATGGATAGGGTTGAGAGTGATTATTGAATTTATTGCATTAAAGGGGTACGGAAACCAAATTCTAGAGCCCATCTCTTTGCTTGAACATAAAGAGGGTTAAAATAGGACTTCACCAATACCAATATTCGGTAGGATAACGCGAGAAAACGAATTTTAAACTGAATAAAACGATAACCAAAAACCACCTCGTGGATGTCTGTGAAGCTTCGATGGAATATTGTGAATGGATAGGGTTGAGAGTGATTATTGAATTTATTGCATTAAAGGGGTACGGAAACCAAATTCTAGAGCCCATCTCTTTGCTTGAACATAAAGAGGGTTAAAATAGGACTTCACCAATACCAATATTCGGTAGGATAACGCGAGAAAACGAATTTTAAACTGAATAAAACGATAACCAAAAACCACCTCGTGGATGTCTGTGAAGCTTCGATGGAATATTGTGAATGGATAGGGTTGAGAGTGATTATTGAATTTATTGCATTAAAGGGGTACGGAAACCAAATTCTAGAGCCCATCTCTTTGCTTGAACATAAAGAGGGTTAAAATAGGACTTCACCAATACCAATATTCGGTAGGATAACGCGAGAAAACGAATTTTAAACTGAATAAAACGATAACCAAAAACCACCTCGTGGATGTCTGTGAAGCTTCGATGGAATATTGTGAATGGATAGGGTTGAGAGTGATTATTGAATTTATTGCATTAAAGGGGTACGGAAACCAAATTCTAGAGCCCATCTCTTTGCTTGAACATAAAGAGGGTTAAAATAGGACTTCACCAATACCAATATTCGGTAGGATAACGCGAGAAAACGAATTTTAAACTGAATAAAACGATAACCAAAAACCACCTCGTGGATGTCTGTGAAGCTTCGATGGAATGTCGTGACGACAACATGCCCGTAAGAGCAGCGCCACAACGGGAAGTACGGTCACTCATAGGCATTACTTAGGCCTGAACGTAGTACCGAGGCGCTTTGGTGGAGAAAGCAACGGCAGAGTTGGCCACCGTTCGTTTTAGTATCGGGTGGTCTTTCCGGCAACGCTCCTTTGGGGCGGTTTGGAGTTGTGTACGTGCGATGTAATATTCACGCTACGAAATGTCTGTTTAAACGGGCCCGCATGCCCACCTTTCCTTATCACGAGATAGCCGCCTTCGTCGACCGCAACTGATAACGAACTCGATCGCTAAGAAGTCAACACAACTATCATCGTTGCTAAAAGGAGACGGCCCGTACGGCTCTGCAAAGCGGCGCGCATGTAAACAAATCCTTGCGGCGCTTTTCGGGGATGCGGGAGAGAGCCAACGTCCAGGAAGATACGTTTGAAGTAAAAGAGTGTCAGCAAGATCTACGTAAATACCTGTTCGCACTGGGAGCAGAACCGCACTGGCATTGCGTTCTTGGTAACCGCTTCGGGAACGTTTTATGAACCGCTGGGCCTCTAGACAATCGCAACTCGATGCTGACGAGACGCTCGGCAGAGAAAGATTGGACCGGCATTGAGTCGCTCCCAAAAACGGCTCTAACTCGACATGTGTTGGCGTATGATGTCGAAATAAAATGGACATCTAAAAAAAGTGTACGCACCCAAGTTGCAAAGGCAATCCATATGGCGTTTATTTGAGCTCTATAACACACACGCACAAAAAAAGGAGATTGAATCGAGGAAAGTGTCCCTTCTCGACGAGATCGTTCGTCACCGCTGCATCTGAAAACAAGCTAGGTACTACGAGGGGAAAGACTGGCCTTCTTACCCCAAATTAGAGGTCAGGGTTCAAACTATTCATACGAGGATGGTCCACAAAGGTCGCGTGGGCGTATTCCATTCATCAAGCCAGCCGATAGTGTGAAGATGGTCTTGCCCCGGATCGTCGAAGTGTTTTGCTAAGCCTAGCGTCTTTGGTGGTCGCTTGGTCGGTGGGTCCTTGTCGTTGTAGCTTTTTCAGGTATCCGTGGTTCTAGCGTTTGTCTCCGCCGCGGCGTTCAGTTTCAATTACTTTTTTCTTCTTCTTTTCTCTCGTTGGGACGCGCACAAGGAGCACATAGAAATGCACCTTGGTCGTCGCGACGACGTAAGCGAGCGATGTTGCCGGCGATGTAAATTTAATCATAAAAAGTGCGTAAAGCTTTGTAGCTGTCGTAGGCGTGGTCGTTGGATCTCATCGTAGCGTGCGAAAAACTTGCGATAATTTTGCTTCGTGAATACATTTCTTAGGTTTTGCTGTAAGATCGTTATGTGAATAAGCTCTGTTA
Organism: Ixodes persulcatus; assembly: GCA_013358835.2. Classification (NCBI taxonomy): domain Eukaryota; kingdom Metazoa; phylum Arthropoda; class Arachnida; order Ixodida; family Ixodidae; genus Ixodes; species Ixodes persulcatus. The sequence continues at coordinate 18,256 of JABSTQ010008244.1, read as the reverse complement.
CCTGTTGCGGATGACGAAGACAAGACAGACGGGTCGTACAAATACGAGAATCGCTTCTCGGCCATCATGGCCTGGTGATGTAGCGGCGTGGCGGCATCTTCGTCCTTATATGTCATCTACCCGCAGCTCTCGTCGCGTTGGTCGGCGACCATTCACTCGAAGCCGCTCCGCCGGCTCCGACCGCAATATGCTACAGCCCTCGGGTACTTCGACTATGCGAGATTGTAACACGCTGACGCCACCAAGTGGCAAGACTCATAACTACGGTACGCTTGGCTTTCCGATGCATGATGACGTCAAGGCCGCGCCGGATCTCCCGAGATGCATCGCGCTCCTCGACGGCTGATTTTGAAGCGCTCGCCGAAATCCAGGCATTTAGAACGAAAAATACAGCCATCCGCTTGAAATACGACTATGCGATTATCAATTACAGGTTTATCTGATTCCATTTGACTTATCTCTAGGTGTTTCCTGTATATTTTAAGTTTCGATTCAGTATCCCTTTAAAAGGATATAATACAATCGTTCCACATTGTGTACGAAACGCACGACGTCGTTCACCTTGACCGGAAATGGCTATACAAACTACGCAAAACTAAACTTTTTTTTTTTGCGGGGTTTATTTTGGTGAGGGAAAGTGGCAACAAGGAACAGAATAAGGGTTTATTTCTCTCTGGTAAGTCCTTTCACCGAAATAAGCCCCACAGAGGCCCAACATTTTTTTCTTCGCGTCGAGCGAGTCTCGTTTCAACCTCCGGCGAGAGCAGTCGACTTCCCCGAGCTCCGCACGAGAACGTGATCCTAACCTAAACATCGAGCCGGCGCTCGGCGCGGAAGGCCCACCACCTAGCCTGGCGCGAGGCACGCCCTGGCCCCCGATTCTGCCTCGCCATGGAGCCTGAAAACTCCGAAGCAGCCACCCCATCCCGGCGTCGGAGGTCGTAACTTTGCCTGAGGACCGCCGCCGTGCCCGCGGGCTACCAGAGCTGCTGCCAGGATGCCATACGCCGTGGAAGGCGAGACGATCACCCCCGCTGTCCTCTCCGAAGAGGGATGGAGTATCATCAGCGGAAAATATGAAAGAGCACGCCAAACCCGGATCCGGAAAAAAGAAGAACGGCTATGCCTAACGCAGCCGGAGGCCGGATCGACCACCCCCGGGCCCGCCCAACAGACAGGCAAGTCCTCACTTGTCACCAACCACAACAAACCGTCAACCAGACGTAGAAGATCACCCCTCCCACGCCTACCGGAAGACGACCGCAAGGTCGTAGTCAGGCCGAGTAACCTAAACCTCAGCATGACTACCCCGGGACAGTTACTCAAGGCGATCTGCGAGCAGCTCAACCTCTCGCCTCAAGAAATCTTCGCGAAGGACAGGTTGCGAATCAACCCCTACAACAACACTTTCACGATCAGCACTCCCGTGAAAGAACGAGCAGATGCCTATTGGAGCCTGCCAGGGTTCGCAATGAACAATCAAGAGTACCCAGTCACGGCGTACTTCCCCACGCCCGAACAATCCGTAAGAGTGGTGATTTCCGGAGCCCTCGGCAACGAGACGCCCGACGAAATTCTCCATTACTGCATCACGGAAAATCCAGAACTTCCTATCGTCAACGCACGCCGCATGGGACGCTCCAGAGCGGCCGTCATCACTTTCGAGGGCACCAAACCACCGAAGGAAATGATTTTTTAAGCAGGCCTCTTCACCTGCCATCCGTTTAAAGAACGGGTCGAAACATGTCTCAACTGTCGCAGGGTCGGACACCGAGCCGACATGTGCTACCGACCTAAAAGCCAACGCTGCCATCGCTGCGGAGAGGAGCACCCGCCACCGGAGGAGGGTGAGCCCCCCAACTGCGAGGCCAAGTGCATCATCTGCGAACGTCCACACGTTACGGGAAGCCGTAACCGAAGCATGTCTCAACTGTCGCAGGGTCGGACACGGAGCCGACGTGTGCTACCGACCGAAAAGCCAACGCTGCCATCGCTGCGGAGAGGAGCACCCGCCACCGGAGGAGGGCGAGCCCCCCAACTGCGAGGCCAAGTGCATTATCTGCGAACGTCCGCACGTTACGGGAAGCCGTAACTGCAAGCACCGTTTCGTCGAGAAACGCAAGAAACTCCAGGCAAGGGGCCTCCGACTGGAGATCGGTACTCCCTGCTCTCGTCGGAAGACAACGACAACCCCGGGCGGCGCTCAAGATCCAGAACACCGTCGTCGCGCCAACGCCGCAGCGAAATTCGATCGAGGGACAGGTCTATCTCCTACCCACCCCTGGACGACCGCGGAAGAAACAGCTCGAGAAGCAAGAGCAACGAGCGCAAGAAACCTCCCTCCTCAAGAGGCAACAGCACCTTCCAGAACGCCGACAAACAGGTGAGCTGGGCATCCAGGGTCTCCCAGGCGAACGCTGAGAAGCGTGAGTTTCTGGAGCAAACTAGAAAACTGAAAGAGGAAAATGCTGCACTCCGTAGGCGACTAGATGAGCTTGAAAAGCTCGTTAAAACAGGTAACAATTCTACCCCCCTCAACACACCGGCAGCCGCGAGATCGGCTCCACCTACTCCTACCCAAATCGCAACCAACAATGCGATGGATGCGGACGCTAACCGCGGAACGCTAAAGAGACAGGCCTCGACAGACCTAGACGCTAACGCTAAGAGAGTAGCCGAGGCCTCCCCAGACGGTGAGCCGCAGCCCAAACCAAAAACCACCGTCACCTCTGAGGCACCTATGCGCAAAGACGAAAGGTTCGATCAACTTGAAAAAGACAACCAAGAAACCAAAGACAATCTCAGACTAGTCGGAGAGACCCTCCGACAAATATTACAACGCCTCACGGCACTCGACCGCCTCGCGGCCCTAGAGGCGACCGTGCAAATGCTCGTGCAGCAACAACCATGTCACCTTCCTCAAACAATTCAATATGACCCCTCGACCTCAGGAGATTAAGGTCTAGCAGTGGAACTGCAGGGGATACAAAAACAAACGCGGCAACCTGCAGCTCCATATTCAGCAACTATCCGAAAAACCAGATGTCATAGCCTTACAAGAAGCCAGTCACCCGATCAAATTAACGGGTTACACGCCTTTCATTCTCCTGAACACAGACCCGAAAAAAACAATCTCGGTCACCTTGACTTTCGTTCAACGCAACATCGCGGCCATACAACACGAAATCGAAGACACAAAGGTCCAACACACGCTAGTGGAAATCCCGCCGCGTAAGAAGGGAGATGGAAACGTCTACATTCTTAACGTCTACAGTTCACCCAAGGACAGAACAAAAGCAACCTCTGACATTATCCGTAAGGCCGTAAAACTCGCCGGGAAATCTCAACTCGTAGTGGTAGGCGATTTCAACGCGCACCACCCTGCCTGGGGCTACCGGAAAGCGCATATCAAAGGAACGGCGTTATGGCAGTCTATACAAGACGTGGGTATGACGATCCTTAACGACGTCAAAGAGCCCACTAGGATCGGCAATAGCGTCAGCACGGACACGGCCCCCGATCTTGCCCTGAGTAAAAACATTAACTCAGCCATATGGACAAATACGGGCCTCACATTGGGAAGTGACCACTATATAGTGGAAACGACCTTTCAGACGGCCCCGTTTAAACATCCTCCGTTAAAAACGAGATTAACGAATTGGGACAACTTCCGTAAAATTAGGGACAAAACCGCTCCAAAGGAAATCGGCAACCTGAAAGAGTGGACCCGCGCCCTGAAAGAAGACGTAAAAGCCACCACAGAAGAAACAGAAGCGATAACCTCGCAACACACGACCGACCCTAAATTGAAACACATGTGGGAAGCCCACCTTAGCTTACAACTAAGGTGGAAAAATCAAAAACACAATCGCACCCTCAGAAAGAGGATAACACAGCTAGAAAGGAAAATTGAAGCGTACGCGTTCGAGCTTGAAAGACAGCAGTGGGGACAGGTATGCGACAGCGTGAACGGGCATCTGGGTAAGAAAAATACGTGGCTTCTGCTACGACACTTACTCGACCCCACACAGACCAAAACGGCTCAACGCAATCGACTCGCTCAAAACGTACACCAACATGAAGGCGACACAGAAGACTTAATCAAAGAACTCAAGGATAGACACCTAAACACCACGGAGTCCACGGACCCACTTCCCTAGTACGAGGGTGAGCCAAACCCAGAATTAGACCAGGAATTTAGCCCAGCGAAAGTATGGCAAGCCATCAGCCAACTCAAAACAACATCAGCCGCGGGGCCCGACGGCGTCACAAACAAGATGCTGAGAAATCTAGACCTTACGTCAGTGATGGCCCTAACTGACCTAATCAACAAGTACTGGCAGGATGGTGAAATCCCCCAAGAATGGAAACACGCCAGAATCATCTTTATACCTAAACCAGGCAAGAAGCTAATAACCGAAAACCTAAGACCTATCTCCCTTACATCTTGCCTAGGGAAGCTCATGGAGCACGTGGTTCTAAACAGACTTCAAGGATATGAGGAGGATAACAACCTCCTACCCCCCTCCATGCTGGGATTTAGAGCCCACCTGTCCACGCAGGATGTCATGCTCCAACTTAGCGAAGAAGTGATCCCCAAAACCTCGAACACGAGAGCCATCCTCGGATTGGACTTAAACAAGGCCTTTGACAACGAGTCACATGAGGCCATCCTCACTAACCTATCGAGGTTAAATCCAGGATCCCGAACCTTCAACTACGTAAGATCGTTTCTGGACGAGAGGACGGCAGAAATATTGATCGGGGGGACAATCTCGGATCCCTTTCGCATGGGGTGTCGGGGAACCCCACAGGGATCGGTACTCTCGCCGTTCTTATTTAATCTTGCACTCGTAGAATTGCCGAAGCAACTCGAGGCCATCCCAAATCTCAGACACACTTTATATGCAGACGATATCACCCTCTGGATCACTACAGGAAATGATGGGGAGATAGAAGAGACCCTACAAAAGGCAGTCGATACCATAGAAGCCTACGTCAAAGCGGTAGGGTTGGAATGTTCTCATCCCAAATCGGAGCTCCTAATTAAAAGAGACATTCCAAGGGGACAAAAATCCAGCCCTTTGCCAGCCAACATAAACGTACACGTGCAAGGCAAAGTCATTAAACAAGTCACCTCCATCCGGATCCTTGGAATGATCATCCAAGAGAACCGAAATAACACCCAAGTCATCGAAAAGCTAAACGTCTCGGTCCACCAGACCATTAGACTGATCCGACGCATAGCGAACAGGAGAAGAGGCGTTAAGGAAAACGATCTATGCCGATTGGTGCAGGCCTTTGTCATCAGTAGAATGACCTACGCCCTCCCCTATCTACAATTATACAACGCCGAGAAACTCAAGAAGGACTCATCAGGCAGGCCTACAAGGCAGCCCTAGGTCTACCCATCAATACCTCCACCAACAAGCTACTGCAGCTCGGCCTACATAACACGCTGGACGAGCTGACTGAGGCCCATCGGAGAATGCAAGAGCTCAGGCTCGCTCGCACCAATGCGGGTAGAGCGGTCCTGAGAAGACTGGGAATAAACGCGGCACCACTCAACGCGGGCACCCGCAAAATCCCGTCCAACGTCAGAAAGACAATCACGGTAAAACCATTACCGAAAAACATGCACCCCGCCCACCACGAAGGCAGACGCAGGGCCCGGGCGCAAGCCCTAGCCAAGAAATTCGAAGGCCGAACGGACGTCGTCTACGTGGACGCGGCCGCTTACGTAACCCCCAAAAAGGCGAACGCGATCGCCGCGGTGACCGAGGAGGGCCAACTCGTAGCAAACGCGACTGTACCTACAAACTCTTCCGAAATAGCCGAAGAAGCGGCAATCGCCTTGGCGCTAACGAACTCGCAAGCAAGGGTGATTGTCAGTGATTCAAAAGCGGCCATTGGCAATTTCGCCAAGGGCCGCATATCTCCCATCTCCTTCGGAATTCTCAAGAATTACCCGAAAAACAGGCAAGACGTGGAATTGGTCTGGGTGCAGGCTCACATGTCAAACCCGGGGAACGAGGCTGCCCACGATAAAGCTCGAGGATCTATCGGCCGAGCTGTGGATGATAACTCGGACGTCGGATTGACAGGAGACGGCCTTAACACCTACCACGAGATCACTCAACACTACAGGCTCGAAAGGCTAACTTTCCCACCTCCGCATAAGAACTTAACCAAAGAACAGGAGCTACTATGGAGACAACTCCAAACTAAAACTCTCCCTAACCCCGCGGTCTTAAGCCATGCATACCCAGATAGATTTAAACCCGATTGCAGCAAATGCGGTGGCAAAGCTACCGTAGACCACATCTTCTGGGACTGTCCGGCAGATCCCCCACCATTATCGCTCCAGTGGCTCGCGCACCCGGGCCCGTGGGAGAACTTGCTGCTCAGCTCCGACTTGGAAACTCAAATCCAGGCCGTGACTAGAGCCCAAGAGGTCGCCGCCAGTCTCCATTGACGGCCACCTAGCAAGATCAGCATACCCACCTGAAACTCTAGCCAACAATAAAGGTTTTCCAATCCAATCCAATCGCGTCGAGCGGTCCGGAGTAGTTCTCCGCGCAGCCTTTTTCGGAGGAGTCCGATCTGTAGTCCCTCGCAATGTTTCAGTTTCGTTATCGGCATTCCCGCGGGGGAGTGAAGGAGTTTCGCGGCTTTTTTGTTTCGATTGCTGAATGGGCTCTCTTGCTGTACTTGCTTTCGTTCCCCTCGTCATGACCGACTCGCCCGAGCATACTGCGGCGATGACATCGTTGCAGTTAATTTCAGGAGGTCTAATAAAACGCAGCGACAGCGACGAAGATACCAGCTTAGCGCCAGCTCGAGTGACGACGACGAGGCAGCCGTTCTCGGCGAAGTGCTTGCCGAGTCGTTTGCCTCGCCAGCGAAGAGGCCCAAAATATCGCGCGCGTCTATTCGGATGAAGAGCTAGGCATGTCGTTTGTTCGTTTTGTGGTCTCTGTAATGTAATTGGAATAATTAGAAGACAACACGCCAAATACTCCTCAGCTGGAAGACGCCTCCGGAGATGACGATCGCTTTACGGCATACGTGTTTGGTATAGCATCCTACGGCTGGTACAAGTACTTCCAGCTGTCTTCATCGGGCTATATAACAGTAAGAAGAAATGAATCGTGTCTTAACGTCGGGGTCGCCGTTAATCAAGTAGTAAACAATCAATTTGCTTGACAAAGCATAAAGTTCCGGCCAGAACTTCATGCTTTCAGCAAGATAGCAGTGGGAACCGAAACTGTTCAAAAGCGACAGCAGACGCTCTGGAAGCAATGGCGCTGGGAGTGTCAGCGCGTGCCACTAGAATGAATCACGTGACCGATCGCTCACGGAGGCCGACCGCTCGATTACTGCTATTAGCGGCGAGATGTTTTGGTGGCGCCCTCGTTCGGTTACCTTTCGTGACGTCATTACCTTGTGAACTACAAGTTCGAAGGTGTTTGTAATGGGCATGGTGAAAGCCTGAAATCATAGCGCTCTCAAAGCAACACTGTCAACACCGTCAAAATTGAAGTTTTTACATTCCTCTTATTTCCGTCGATGAGAAATCCTTCGCTGACGTCATTGTCAGCATTCGGCCAATCGTGGCAGGCCGACCACAGCGACGCTTTCGATCGCTCACGTCGCCAATACTCTGTTTCACCTTATGATGTACCGCAGGAAAGGCTACAAGCGCGAGCTCCTTGCTCTAGGGCACATCTCGGCGGCACAAGCTCCCGTGCGTCAAGTACAGCTCTTAACACTATAAGCTCGCTCTTCTAGCCTTCTCTGCGGTACAACATAAGGTGAAACGGAGTATTAGCGGCGAGATGTTTTGTTGGCGCCCTCGTATGGTTACCTTTCGTGACGTCATTACCTTGCGACCAACAAGTTCGATGGTGTTTCTAAGGAGCATGGTGGAAGCTCGAAATCATAGCACTCTGAAACCAACACTGCCGACTCCGTCAAAATTGAAGTCTTTACATTACTCTTATTTCCGTCGAAGAGAATCCTTTGCCGACGTCATAGTCGGCATTCGGCCAATCGTGGAAGGCCGACCACAGCGACGCTTTTGATCGCACACGTCGCCAATAGCGCGGAGCGCTCGGCATTTGCCAGGGGAAGGGGCTATGAAATCCGATCGTAGAGAGATGTCGTTCCTAGCCGAAATTACTTTGATCCAGTCAACGTCATGTTCTCAAACTTTGACATTCTATCAGCACCGCTAGTGTCACATTCTGGCGGAGTTTGAGCTTTCAGCGATGCGCAGTAATTTTTTGCACCGCATGAGACCCGGGTTTCCTTTCCACTGTCGGACCCTGCATAGATTAAGAACGCCGCCGAGAAGCGGCCTGCACGCGATGCCCGGGTAGGTTAGCGCGCGCCCCAGTGATACAAGACCACAGCGAGCGTCGAGAACGGCGAACGACAAACAGCGCTTCCTATTCGTATCTATCTAAACTGGGCTCTTCTCTAAACCGTGCTTCCATAAAATGTACGCTTTCGTTAAACTGAGCTTTGATGAAATGGGGTTCTATCAACCACACCCTTTTGCACCGACTCAATTTGCAATCGTCACAGACAGTGGTTCCAGAGACTGCACAACCTGTCCCTGCTTCAAGCGATATTTTGTTCGGACGCCACGATCATGTTCGAGACTTCTACCGTGGAGTCCGGACCACGGTGGTCCGCCGACACAAGCCGCAACGTGTAGAAAAGTAGACCCACATGCACTCAAATTTTAAAGAGCACATGCAAAGGAAAAAAAAATTAAAGGGGCCCTCCAACAGTATTTAAGCGTCTACTTTTTTTGCGGTTTCTCCACGCTAGTGGTCCCGGAAACCCAGTGGACAACAAAAGAGTTTAAAAATATTAGCGCATCATATTTTAATTTGACAACTTGGAAACACCTCCTCCGACGGTGGCGCCGCGAGGTGCCGAATGCGCGCGCATAACGGCGCTTCCTTTCACTATACGTCACATTCACTGGGTTTCGTGATTGGCGAGAGCCGTCCCAGAAATTTTGAAGCATAATAAAGTATATCACACGTTAACCGTCATTATTTCTCTAAAAAGCCCTTTTTATAGAGCTAATAAAGTTGCAAATTAAAGTTCAAAAAGGGCGAAAACAACGCCTCGTCGCTCATGTGCGCCTCCCAGCGGCGGAGTACCTCCTGCTCGCCGAGGTGGCTCCGGTGGCGGAGTTGCGGGAGACGAGTCTTCCGCGGCTGTCGAAGCGGACTGAGGCAGAGACGCGTCGCGGCGCTTGCGTGGTGTGTCCTCGTACGGCGCGACGCCCAGCTCCGCACTCCTTTTTAAGAATTCGGCGCTCAAAATCCGATAAGCCCGGTAAATTCATCGATGATGGCAACCCGATTCCAAAGCTACGATGGTTGCAGCGAGGCCTAATGGCCGACTGGGCCGACGGGCTATCAACTGTTCGAGACGGGGTTTAAGCCGCACGTCCGGAGGCTTCCTGGCTCGTGACGACGACCATTCCCCGAAGTGAAGAACCCAGGGGTCCAGTGGAGGTGGGAGAATTGGTAACGTAACGAACGGTTTAATTACATGGTTGCGATACAGTCGTCAAATCCGAGAGAACAACGGAGCAGCCTCACGCTCCGCCTTATATAGGGTCCGGTTCTCCCTCACTCTCCGCCAGGGCAGCAGGTGCGACCGCCAAGTGCGTTGGAGCAAAGTCCGCCGCGTCGTAGCCAGAAGTGCGTCGTAGCCATGCTTCTCCGCAGTTAGGCCATGCCTCTCTCCCCTTCCGGAGCGCACGAACCCACACGCACACACACACACGTCCCGTTGACGTCACGGACGCGTTGAGACTCGTTTTTGGCAAGCTTCGACAGGTGGGCGACAGTCCTGAACAGATCGTGACTCGTTTCGGGCAGGCTTCGACAGGTGGGCGACAGTCCTGAACAGATAGTGACTCGTTTCCGGACTCGTTTCCGGACTCGTTTCCGCAGCGTTGAAACTCGGAAGAAGGTCGCCGAAGGTTCCATTCTTAATAGCCCCTCCGGGGCCAGGGAAACCTCGAATGGCCGGTGGTACAATCGCTGGCCTGAAGAGGTGGGCTTGGAGTAGGCCTTGAGAAGACGCTGCAAGCACCAAAGCAAACTCCCAAACCTCTCACAGCGGAGGCATCAGCGGAAACGTCCCCCACAACACCACGCCACCCCGCAGTCAAACGCTCGGAATCCGCCAGAGACCCGCCAGACTGGATTACGGATTACCAAAATTTGGTACAATTCCGGGTATCGAGACCCCCTGTCGCCAAAAAAAAACTCATTTTTCCAACGAGGTCACAATGAACAAAATACAAAAGACAAAAACCTTTCGCAATTTGTGAGGTCATTTTGGGGTATTAACGAAGTGCCCCCACTTTGATCCTCATTCCCGTGGATGACGAAGACCTCTGAGATCATACCTACTGTTTTTCGTGATGTCAGAAAAATCTGCTCAACCCATCGGCATTGCCGTTAAATTTGCCTCTCCTTTTTCTTACGCTGAAGTCATAGTGATCGATTTTCACGTGATTTCTAGACGTGAAAATGCGGTTCTTATAGCGCCGATAAAACAATCCGCCTTTTTCATGCCCCGTCACATTGGTCCTAGCAATCTCCTGAGCTGTACCGCGAAACCCTGACACACTAGGGTCGCTCTTCTGCTCGACTGTCAAAGACACTCTGTCTACTCGTAGCAGAGGACCAAAGTTACGTGACGCCGGAGCTACGAGAGATCTTTCACTGATGCCGTCTTCCTCCGCCTTTTTCGCCGGCGCGTTGGGACGGCGTACGCTTTCTAGTGCTACGAGGTCAGGCTGTTCTACAACCTGGTCCCTCTCATCCCGGTTTTCTGCCTCCAACTCTGGGAGTGCTTGCTCCCCGTCAGCTGCCTCTGGCTCTGGATCACTCGTCAACAAAGGGGCGACCTGAAGCGATTTGGCCCTCGTACATGACTGAACTAGCCCTTCTACCAGTTGTTGACCCCTTTCGCGCAGCAGGAAATCAGACCGGTTAGAAAACAAATAAGGATACTCCAACGGGACTGTTTGCGAGACAGCCGCCTCGGTTACTAGCTCTCCGAACGGGCCAGTTATCCTTACTGTCGCCATAGGCAGACATACACTGTGCTTTTCGAGCAGCTGCTTGATCCAAACTACCTTTCCAGTAAAATCAGATGGCGTTACATACGACGGATGAACAACGTCCATCGTCGCTGCACTGTCCCGAAGCACCCTGCACGGCTTTCCGTTTACATGGAGCTCGTGAAGATAGGGACGAAGAAGCTTCAGGTCCCCGTCACTACCGTTAACGTACGAGAACACAACCCGCGGTATCTTACATCCGGCCGCTGTGTGTCCCGGCTCCTGACAGTTGTAGCACAGGAACGGCTTCCTCGCCTCGAACTGCCCTGTTTGGCTTTTCCGCGCCTCGTCTCCGTTCGAGTGTTCTGCGCTCTTTTCTGGGACCTTTTGTCCTGCTTCGGGCTTCTCGGGCCCGTTTTCTCGCGAGCCATTTCCCTGTCGGAAGGTCTTGCGCTGATCGCTCCGGCCGGGTTCGCTTTCCTCTCCGCTCAGCTTTCTACGCGTTGCGTACTCTTCGGCTAGCTCAGCGGCCCTTTCGACAGAGTCGACGCCCACCCTATCCTGCACCCAGAGCTTGACTGACTGCGGAATGCTACGAAAGAACTGTTCGAGGCACACATACTCGACTACCTTGTCTCGGCTTTCGTACACTTCCTCGCTCTTCAACCATTCTATCAAATTGGTATTAAGCCCGTACGCGAATTCCGAGTAGCCCTCGCTGCTCTTTTTAGATGCGTTTCTAAACCTTTGACGGAACGCCTCGGCAGAAAGGCGGTACCGCTTCAAAAGGCTGGACTTCACCTTGTCGTAGTCGTCCGCGTCTCCAGCACTAAGGCGCGCGACAACCTCTGCAGCCTCACAGGGCAACAAAGTCAAAAGCCGTTGCGGCCACGTTTCTGGGGCGAAGCTCAACTTCTCACATGTCCTCTCAAAGTTAACTAAGAACAGGCCCACGTCTTCCCCAACTTTAAACGGCTGCATGAGCTTCTTCATTTGATACGACTCGGTCTCACTTGCTCGTACCGGAGCCCCAACTCTACTGTTCTGCGAGTTTAATCGCTGTTGTTCAATTTCGAGCTCTAGCCTTTTCAGCGCTGGCTCCTCTGTCGCAGCCTGCGCTCGTTCCTCTCTCGCTGCAGCCTGCGCTCGTTCCTCTCTCGCTGCAGCCTGCGCTCGTTCCTCTCTCGCCGCAGCCTGCTCCTGCTCTCGTTCCTCTCTCGCTGCAGCTTGCGCTCGTTCTCGTTCCTCTCTCGCTGCAGCTTGCGCTCGTTCCTCTCTCGCTGCAGGATGCTCCTGCTCTCGTTCTCGTTCCTCTCTTGCTGCAGCTTCGCTCTTAGCGTTCTGAAGCAGTTCCCACGCAATTTTAATTTCCTCTGCTTCCGCGCTCTCTGAAATCGCTTTACTGATCTCAGATTTCTTCATCTTTTGCTCCACCTCCACACCCAATTCTTCACATAAACAGAGTAAATCTGTTCTCACTAACCTCATTAGATCCATGATCGCTGCTTTTTAGCTTTGGCTTTGCTATAAAACTTGTCGCGAGGTTGTACACAAACCTAGCGCACGAGTCAAACACTAAGGATTCCCAGCAGTTCAAAATTAATTACCCATAATCTGAAGCCTGGCGAATCTCAAAGCAAAGTCCAAACGCTCACCCACAGATGTAGCACGATGTCGCATGGTCCAATCCCAACCGCTGCCAACCAGTTGTTCGAGGCGGGGTTTAAGCCGCACGTCCGGAGGCTTCCTGGCTCGTGACGACGACCATTCCCCGAAGTGAAGAACCCAGGGGTCCAGTGGAGGTGAGAGAATTGGTAACGTAACGAACGGTTTAATTACATGGTTGCGATACAGTCGTCAAATCCGAGAGAACAACGGAGCAGCCTCACGCTCCGCCTTATATAGGGTCCGGTTTCTCCCTCACTCTCCGCCAGGGCAGCAGGTGCGACCGCCAAGTGCGTTGCAGCAAAGTCCGCCGCGTCGTAGCCAGAAGTGCGTCGTAGCCATGGTTCTCCGCAGTTAGGCCATGCCTCTCTCCCCTTCCGGAGCGCACGAACCCACATGCACACACACACACGTCCCGTGGACGTCACGGACGCGTTGAGACTCGTTTTGGGCAGGCTTCGACAGGTGGGCGACAGTCCTGAACAGATCGTGACTCGTTTCGGGCAGGCTTCGACAGATGGGCGATAGTCCTGAACAGATCGTGACTCGTTTCCGGACTCTTTTCCGCAGCGTTGAAACTCGGAAGAAGGTCGCCGAAGGTTCCATTCTTAACACAACCAAACTCGCGTCCAATTGGCCAACCGCTTTGCTCCAATCGCTAAACTGTTTCATTTACGTCATGAAGCGCAATGTTTTGCTTATTTAAAGTTGTTTTCTGCAATATTTAATTTGTTAATAACTCACAAATATTGCGAATTTCTGTAATATTTTTTTGCCTCGGTGTTCCTGCTTTCATGGAGTTCCGTTTCAGCGCGAACTTCAAACCAGTCAAAAAATTGTTGGTGGGCCCCTTTAAACAGCTTAGATGGAAAAAGGATTTCATAAAACGATTTTACAACGAAGAAACAAAAATTGTTAGAGCTATATTTACGGCGCTGTACGAATTTGTAGTTGGCGCCAGCGGCCGCCGCGGAAATGTGGCCCTTATTTATCACGTAACGGGTCACATTTGTCACGTGGTGTTCGCGCTCTTTCGGAAGCTTCCTATGGCCTCTAAAAGCAACTTATTCATCTTTGTTTAAAGTTTAACAAAAAACAAAGATCAATAAGTGACTTTTAGAGCCCAAAGGAAACTCCTGAAAAAGCACAAGCAGACGTGATAGACCTGTTCGCCGGTCAGATGACGGCGGCGGCGCCCCGAACCAGACGAACTTGTGCGGCGGCGGCGACGGCAGCGTGGAGAAACGCGTTGAAGCGGTGTTCGCACAACGCTCAGCGTGCGGCTCGGCGTCACATTGCGGTGGCGGCGACGCAGCGTGGCGGCGCGTCGGCCTACCACGTGACCAGCGGCGGTTCCCGCGGGTGCAACTACAAATTCGTTTTGCGCCGTAAATATAGCTCTAAATTTTTTTTTCTTCGTTGTAAATTCGTTTTATAATATTCTTTTTCCATGTAGCCTGTTCAAAAAGAAGTTTTTTTTTCCTTTGCATGTATCCTTTAAAGGACAGATGCAAAGAAAAAAAATTTTTTTAAAGCAGCTTAGATGGAAAAAGGATATTATAAAACAATTTTACAACGAAGAACTATATTTACGGCGCTATACGAATTTGTAGTTGGCGCCCGCCGGAGCTGCCGCTGGTCACGTGGTAGGCCCGCGCACCACCGCCCTGCGTCGCCGACGCCGTAAAGCCACGCCGCCGCCGCACGCTGAGCGTTGTGCGAACGCCGCTTCAACGCGTTTCTCCACGCCGCCGTCGCTGCCGCCGCACAAGTTCGTCTGGTTCGGGGCGCCGCCGCCGTCATCTGACCGGCGCACAGGTCGATCACGTCTGCTTGCGCTTTTTCAGAAGTTTCCTTTGGGCTCTAAAAGTTACTTATTCATCTTATTTTTTTGTTATCCTTCAAACAAAGATGAATAAGTTACTTTTAGAGGCCATAGGAAGCTTCCGAAAGAGCGCGAGCACCACGTGACAAATAAGGGCCCGTCACGTGATAAATAAGGGCCACTTTTCCGCGGCGGCCGCTGGCGCCAACTACAAATTCGTATAGCGCCGTAAATATAGCTCTAAAATTTTTTTTTTCTTCGTTGTAAAATCGTTTTATGATATCCTTTTTCCATCTAAGCTGTTTAAAAAAAAATATTTTTTTCTTTGCATGTGTCCTTTAAGCTAAATTTGGGTTAGTTTCGGTGTCTGTATTTATTTTACGATAAACAAATTATTAAATATGCTCATATCTTTCTAAATTAGTAAGTTTAGCCTGTATAATATTTGTTTTAAATGTAGTGAGTTTTGCAGTAAACAAATATATTTATCGCCTAGGGCCGAGAATCGAAAGCCGGCGCGACCAGCGCGACGGTCGCTCTTCGGCTTTTTTTGTTCTTCGTGTTGTCACATGGTGGATGGGCGGACGGAAATTGAAAGCGTTTATTGAAAAACATATCTAGCCGGTTGCTTCCAGTTGCCACCCGTCTTCATCATCCGTGCAATTCTACCGCTGGGTAAGTGTTGTTTCTTGTCCTGTGTTGCTATTTTTATCTCGCAATTGCTATAAACTGTTCCCCCAAGCGTCTCAACTGAAAAGACGTGCGGGGTTCGGTAAGCCTAACCACATGTGTGGAATTCGGAGGCATGCGGCTTAAGGCGCGTTTACACCGGCGATGTAAGCAGTCACGCGATGCGACTATATCGCATCGCAAAAGAATTAGATGATCAGACTGGCGTGCGCGATGAACGAGTCCAACGCCTTCGTTGGCGAGTCGCTTGAAAACTCGCGCCGAACGCCATTGATTGGCTCAGCCACTCCACAACTAGATCGCATCGCAAAAAGGCGGGTCAGCGTGCGCACACCAGCTCGGAGCGCGTGGAGCGAAAGCTCGCGCTGCAGAACCCAGAGATCTTGGGTTCAATCCCCACTCCTGCCCGTTTCGATCTGTATGAGCATCGTACCGGCGTGCGGTCTCTACTGCGTGAGGCACGTTAAAGACCACAGGCTAGCGGTTGTACTGCGCTGGCTAAATTGCTCATCTACAGCGAGTGACTCGTTGCAATTTTGAGATGGCTGACCTGACGTGATGGCTCACGCTGTATAAATATCCACACAGCGCCAATTATTAATCAGGTCAGCGTCTCCTAAAATCGCGTCGCTTTTTTTCCGCGATGGTCGCTTTTGCGTTGAAAGTTATCGCGCGACTAATCGCATCGCCGTGTGGCTTCAGCATTTCTTTAGGTCGAATATGCAAAGCTATCAGTTCGCGCCCATAATGTTCATGTGATGGATGCCTTCTCAGCAGCCAAAAATTTGGGACGTTGAATTATTCTAATTTCCTTATCTTTGAAGGAAGCTAACAAAACTCCCAAGTGTGGTCATTTTAACTCCAATATCAATGGCACAAGATGAGTGAGATGACAAACGTGACCCTTTCACTCTGTCCCTGCCACTGTTGTTTCCTTGGTACAGGATGGACAAGCCATTTGCCATAGTAAAATTCCCCCTCGAAAAGAACTGCGTGGCAGTTGTTCCTGTGACATGGTTGTCAAAAGATCATTCTACGTGTATGTGGCCTGCAAATGGAAGAGCAAATGGAAAAGGGGTTCTGGCCCTCGCCGAACAGCAGGCACCACCAGGTGAAACCGGCTGGGAGCCACATCCAGTTGTTGTGATGACAACATACAGTAAGTAATTACTATGTGAGCTTAATACCTCTTTCTTGTGATCGCCATTTTACCAAATGGCGGTCACAACTTCAAGCTGGTGAGAGTGTAACTGATGCTCAGAATATCAT
This sequence comes from Ixodes persulcatus, assembly GCA_013358835.2. Lineage (NCBI taxonomy): Eukaryota > Metazoa > Arthropoda > Arachnida > Ixodida > Ixodidae > Ixodes > Ixodes persulcatus. The sequence goes on along the minus strand of JABSTQ010008244.1, from coordinate 1,703 downwards.
GACTACAATATCTGGATGTAGTAACGATACATATTATGAAGATTTTTCGGACAGCTCTGAGGACATTGAGAGTAGTTGTAATTTAATTTAGTTTTTCACAATAGCCAGATTTACATGTGGATGTCATAGGTACAAAGAATCTAAGCTGCACACCAGATGAAGGTGATGCATCACTTTTTATATTGGTGTGCATCAAGTCCTGCACAAAGACCGGGACACATCTCAAAGTTGGGGTTGGAGTTCTGGTGTCATAGTTTTCCGCTTTTTTTTGCACGTGAAACTGAGCTTTTTACATAGGCGTGCACGAAACTGTCAGGCTGCACGTCTTCTGCTTTTTGTCAGCTCTGCGAAAGAACATGATCAAGAATAGAAAGCACCAACAAAAGCCTGCCACGCTGTATTTTTTTTTTTATTTCCTGGTGCGTTACAATCGCTACGATGTCCGCTGTTATCACACTGCTGAAATCTTGGCTTGTACGGCAAGCCATGTGCCACTGTGCTGGTGAATGCCCTCTACCATTTTTTTATATGTTCGTACGCGAGAGAATTTTTATTAGCATTTTTCTTGGTATTGGTGAGTTTAGGAAGCAAAGCGAGCGTCTCTGCACGATTGAGGCATGTTTGAGTTACAAAACCCTCGCTTACTCTATATGTGTCCTCCTTCACAGCTGCCCCAGGTGCATCTGCCAGAATTATTCAGGCGGTCAAAGAGCCAACTGCTAAGGCACTGGTGCATTTAACTCTATATAAATTATTGCATCTGTAGCTTGTCGTGAGAATCTATTGCGTGCCACATTTCACTTTGTTACTAGAAAAGAGGGGGGGGGGCGGCATGGCATTAATGCTGCCCTGGGGATATGCATTGGCACTGAGTGCTACCCTTCCTCTTGTGCCTTATGACCTTTGTGCATTCTCATTCACTTCTTGTTTTCTTCAGGGACTTACAGAAAGGCATCCCGGAAAATCGACACGGCAGAACGTACTTCTTCATGGACACCTCCGACGTATCTGGTGATTATGGATTTCCAAATTTTTATCAAATGAGCTGGAAGCAAAATAATGGAATTTTCTGATGTCCATAGTGTGACATGGTTAGCAGGAACAAGCCTCTGCTTGTTTTGTCATTAACTTTGACGACGCAAAAGCTATTACCAGGGGTGGGACAGCTGCACCAATTGCCCCATTTTCAAACACACGAAATATTCTGCGCCTGGTTGTGGCCAAAGCATTAAGTCGCCCAAATTGCACCAAACTGCGCCAAAATACCTCAAAAACCTTTATTTTGTTATTTACTTATCCAATGTGTTTTTGTATAACGCGTGTTTACTTAGGGTGTCGTAGATCCATTTGTTTTTTACGAGAAACATTCTTAGGCTACTTTTTCAATTTTCGTGTCTGAATCTGGCCCTTAAAACACATGCTAATGGGTTGAGAGAAGTCACGTGATCAGTTACAACTCAAGCTCTTATTGGTCGAGAGAAGTCACATTCACTAAAGAGTAGAAGAGAAATGCCAAAAAGTTGTCGCCCTCCTAAGTACTGACGGGTTCCGATGCTGCTTAGCTTCAATGATCGGACGTGAACCAGTATACTCAGCATAGAAGAGCCAAGGACAATAATTGTGGGATTAAAGTGAAATAAGAATACCGTATTTACGTGTATAATAAATACACTTCGTTTTCCGAAAATTGACACGATATTTGG
>JABSTQ010008243.1:0-21067 GCA_013358835.2 Ixodes persulcatus | reverse complement strand
CCCACTTTTACCCATTGTCTACAGATTATTGGCCGCTGCTTTCTGGAGGTTCTGTGTAGACTTCAGTGTACAGATAATGTGGCGACTCTGTACAGCAAACATTCAGACATTCTAGCAACACTCCTGTCCCATTTCTAGCGCCAATAAGAGAGTTTCTAATGAATTGCTGCAGGCAAGTGGCCACAGTTTCTCTCATCTCACTACGGAGAATATAGCAGTTTCTACCCATTTTCTGCCCACTTTCTACAGACAAATCCCCTCAACTCTATCCATTATCTACGAAAAATAGGCCAGTTTCAATCTTTGTGTAATGCTAGTTATCAATCGTGTACCGATGCATATGCTGCATGGAGAGCACTTGCTTCATTATACACTCAAAGACCAGACAAAATGTTCTTATTTTTCGTTTTTCTTTATTCTCAGTTGTTGAGCAGTGTTTTGTTCTACTTGTCCAGGTTGCTCAGCATGCTTGATTGGCTGTGCTTGATCTTTGCTGCATCGACCTTGAAAAGTGCACAGGTGTGGCCTTGAAAAAAGAGAGAGAGAGAGATGACAAGTTAGCATATATTAAAACCTCCAGTTGAGCAGCTCCCCACTACTCAACTGGGGACATGCATATGCCCCATTCACAGGCTCACTTGCCCGATAATTAGCAAAAACGGGCATGATACATTGGAAGCAAAAAGGGTGGGATATCATGGCTGATGGACGATAGAGGCTATAACTTCTGTAACGGGCATTAGCTTGCGCCACCAATACAGCTGGCCCGGCCAAACTCTAAAATCAACGCCAAGCTACCAGCTTCGGCCTGCAGCTTTCGTAGAAGCCTAGACTTTGCATGGCAATAAAAACGTTAAGTGTCTTCGAATTGCTGCTCTATTAGCAAGTCTATTTTACACTAGGGAGGTATACAGGGTGTTTTTGTTTTTAGTTGCACCAAATTTTCAAAAAGCGAACCTGAGATCGAGTAATTTGAGCCCTGGGGAAGTGTTAATGGCCAAGGCTGCCTCTAGAAAATACGTGAAATTAGGTAATTAGCAAATTAACTAAAATGTTTTCATTAACTTTTCAATTTTTGACTTTGGGGAGCGAAATGCACTTACAAATAGCGCTGTACAAGGCCTTTCGGGCCGATCGCTCTGGATTACACGTTGAACTCGCCGGAGATTCCTGGCACAGAGTTCGAGAGTTCGACACGATTCAAACTCATCGGACAGGGACAAAACGTACATTGCGTAGCAAGAATACCTGTCCCAAATGGTCAGGAGGACCTCTCTTTGTCACTCACATGGAAGTGAAGGCGGTCCGTCGTGTCTTCGGTCCGTCGAAGCTAGTGGTCACATGTATGACAACAACAAATGAAGATCACCGGTGTGTAGGCGCTGCCGAAAGAATATTCATGGTGTTTGCAATCCGCATGTTGAAGATCGCACTTGGCACTAAGACGAAATGCGCTGCTGGTGATCGGAACTCTAGAACTAGATTTACCACATTTACCACAGAAGCGAAATCCACAGCAGGCCCGCAGGCCGCATCACCCGCGAAGCTAGGTCCGGTCTTGGAAGGCATTCCGGGTTTGTCAACGGCTAATGCGTCATCCGTCAAACCACGTGATCACGCTTCTGCCGTTACCCGCGCAAAGAGCGGATTCAAGCGATAAAAAGTATACGGTTCATTGGTCCGGCGAATACGCACCGTCTACCACGCCTTCAGCTTAGGGAGAGAGAGAGAAAGAGAGAAGGAGTAGAAAGGAAGCAGCCCAGAGCGGGGGGTGCGCTTACGAAGGCTAATCTTCAGGGCCATCTCAACAATGAACACAACGAGAGGTTTGTCACTTGTACCCAAGATTGATAGTGCAGTGGATGTTATGCGTGGCCTTGGGCTTTTAGTCAGGTTCCGTGCTCTGCCTTATCACCAGCTTCGAGACTGTAGTCACGTGACCCTAACCGGAGACACGATTGGCCTAAAACACGCATAGCGTCTACCCTGCTGTCAATACCGATTGAAGAGGACAGCTCTTTGAAGGCCAGCTTTTCAATTTCTAAAGAAGCTGTCCAGCCCAAAAGTAATTCTAAACCGGGCCAGTTTGAAGACACTATGTTTCACGTCGTATAACTCACATTATAATTTAGAACGAAGAACTAAGCGCGACTATTTTTGCGCACGATGTCCGCAAATAAATAAATATATTGATGTATGTATTTATATATATATATATATATATATATATATATATAACTGGGAAGTTACAACGTTTCGAGCGGTCCCCGGTCGAAACGTTGTAATAAACTTCGAATTAGTACCTCCGACAGTACGCATCTTTGATATATATATATATATATATATATATATATATATATATATATATATATATATATATACAGGTACAAAGCTAGAGGTTGCGATAAGGCGCCCGCGCAATTTTTCGTCTCTTATATAGCCCCAGCCTTGTACCTGCTCCACGAGTGGTAACGTTGGTGCACTACTACGCTTCTCACGCGCTCAGTCTTTCTGAAAATGACTGATTTAGGGCTTTTCGATGACGCTGAGCAAGTTTCTAATTGGATCCATATGTTTATTTTCATTAATTAAAAAGTTAATTAACAAATTTTAATTAATTACCCGACTGATCATTACGATTAGCCCACTATAATATGTCCCCCTGGCCGTATAACTCACCTCTACAAGCGGCATAAGTGTAACTTCCACGGCTTTTTTTAAACAAATCTGTTAAGCTTAAAAAAAACACCCTGTATATTATCAATAAATTTAAAATTATTTGTACTCTGCTAGGATCGCGTTTTTAAACTTCAAATTGTTTTTCACGAAAGAGTTACACATGAAAGACACCACGGACAGCACATCGTCCGACCTTCATCACACGATGAATCGCCGACGCTCGCTGACAGAAGTTTGCGATGCTATCCTCCTTTCTTTCTCAGTCAGCTGGCTTAAATCATCAAGCTTAGAACATTCTCGCAGTATATCGCCTTTAGTTACCCTCGTTGGAGGTTGAAGTCACATTCTGGTCATATAGTCCTGTCTTCAAGAAAAGGCTAGCGTGCATGATTGTTTCAACCTATTGATTTGGAATCGTGGTGACTAAATCTGGTGTTGGCAGTGGTCGAGGCTGCAACCTACAGCATGTTTGATTGGAAACCTGTGTCATTGATGTATATATACTCTGTGTGATTCTTTTTAAATGTTTATCAGGGCCGGATCTTTTGACAATAAAATCCTGTGACTATGTAGTTCACTTCAAGCCTGTTGTAAAGGCGTTTCTTACTACACACGAAAACTGCTCATGACTCATATCAACGATTTTGTCATGTTTTCAGTGTGCATGGTCTATCAAGTCAGGCCTGTAGAAAATCTAGGAATATGGCGACGCAAAAGAGTCTAACGACCGTTGGCGACAGACAATTGGTAGGATTTCTGACGACTGTGCTCAGTAGGCTCCTGTTGACAGGAAATCTGTAGAAACCTTGTAGAAAAATGGCGATAAGATAGGAAGCGGACAGGTATGTTAAAAAATCGTTAAGATGTCTACAGACTGGCTCACATTATTTTTGTAAGGGTCCGTGTAGTTGTAATATATCCTGCTCTCTGCAACACCCTGTCATGACGAAGAGCTGAAACGGTCACGGTTTGTGCTGAGCTACCGGTTGACAGAAACCCGCATCGCCCGCATCGGCACCGAGTGCGCTTGGGCTGTTGATGCTCAAGCCTTTCATCCGCGGCTTGTCGCCAGCTGATCCTTCTGCTCGACGGTGAGGAAGCGGCGAGAGTGACCTCTGAAGTAAATGAAAATCTTCGTTCATCCAGTTATCCGGTGTGAATGTGTGGAAGATGTCCAACGTGTACCCAGGGCGGGAACTACGAGCGGTTTGCCCTGCTTTTATAACCGAAACCAGAGACGCGAGATTACTGCCTTGCGTACTCGAAAATGACGGAAGCAATAAGTTTCAACAGGTCGAGCACGTCACCGCGGATGTAGGCGAGACAGTGCACACTGTTTAAACGCTTGCAGTATCCACGAGTGCTACCAGAAAAACGACGTCCAGAAGAGGAGCTCGCGATTCAGCATAATGCAGTGCCACGGGCCCGTGAATTTTCAATGTTCGGGGTAATGGCAGTAAAAAGAATATAAAAAAAACGCCTCAGTGCCACTTTAGTGACCACGAGTAACACCGGTCACAAATTCCCAAGCCGCACCGCTCCACTCGACACCGACACGACATACGACAACAAACTGCATCAAAACGCCCCGAAAGTGAAGGCGTCTGCTCCCGTACGCGTACAAGTAGCGGAAGTGAAGTCCAATCGGATGTCCTTCACAAGAATATATAAAAAAATGCTTTGCGCAAGGATAATTTCCATTGATTATTGAATACATAATGATAAAATCCTAATAATTTGTTTTTCTATCTGATTCAAGCTAGTCAGACTGCTCATAACACTGGTCGAGCGTGAAAATAACAAAAGTTTTAACTTTTTCATGGCCGATTTAAGATTTATTGTTAATACATCGTTGTTTTTCGCAACGGACTAAGTTTACAAATTTGACCCCGTACTTTTTAAATGCAAGCAGTGCTTACATACAACTGTCCATTGTGCCGTGTTTTCTGTCTTCTTCTATAAATCTGTACCAGTCAGCGACCAAAGAGCTCACCCGCACATGTCAAGCTTATATACGCCGCGGGGGAAAAAGGATGTTAGTAGGAAGTGTCGGGCGCAGTGTCGGTGTTGTGTTTGTGTATGTGTCGGTTCTGTGTTCTACGTGGTACTCCTGTTGTCAATGGTGTATGTAAGGTTGCTGTCTACTCGTGATAGTTCTCAGCGTTTTAATAGACTCCGGATTGTTTTTTTTTTCACTGGCTGCTAGAAATCTCACTAGGTGGCGCAAGTTACCGCCGGACTCCAAATAGTTTGCTCGAGTTATTTATTCATGTAAGTTCGGCATTCGCTTTTCTGTCTAGCGGTTCCGTCGTAGCTGCCGACGCCACCGACCGCCGACGACGCACGTACGTACGTTTGCACATAGCTACGTCTGCTGCTTGGAGACGTTTACTGTGTATAAAATACATCGAACGAGAACAAACGCGTCCTGTGTGCTTTCAATTCGGCTGAAAGGCGCGCGGCTCGCTGGGCTCGTCTCTCGTCTGTTCTCGGCTGCTGGCCGCCATGTTTCATAAGGAACACGTTGAACCGTGTTTCTCGGAAGGCAGACACGGTGTAGCGTGTTAAGTTTACACGGCACCTCGTGTGTAGGCGAATAACACACATGGCTGCGTGTAAAACGAACACGTTTCGACGTGTCCGCTCTGGGACAACGGTTTACACGTCTGGGCGTGTTATTTTTGCTAACAGTGTACGGCGATAATATATTCCAGACACCGTATAATACATTCGGTAATGTACTAAAAGATTTCATTTGCATTAAAAGGCGTTTAAGCAGTACTATAATAATGCTTTTTATGTATTTATTGAATAAGGCTAGTGAATATCCCTCCCTGACCTCAAAAATGCAAACCATCTAGACTCTAAGAAATGCCTGCGCATCTGCTTACCCGCAAAACACTGAAAGAGCCAATCTCTGCGATCTACGAAATCAGCTCAGCGAATGATGAGGCGGAACATTCGTTTAGACCTAAAAATGAAGTTTGCGCTGTGGCATTACGCAATGCAAAGCGTCCTGCTTGCATTGCGTAATGCCACAGCGCAGACTTCATTTTCAGGTCTAAACAGATGTTCCGACTCCTCATTCGCGGAGCTGATTTCGTAGATCGCAGAGAGTTTCTCTTTCAGTGTTTTGCGGGTAAGTAGACCTGTAGGAATTTCTTAGAGTGTAGTACACATTGAGCAGTTCACACAGATTGCGATTAGAATTTTATTTTGTACTACGAATACAATGGCAAATTCTATCTTCTCAGTGTTCTTGGATTTTGTTTTAAACAACGCCTTTTATTTACACAACACTATTCCCATTTCACTACAGAACGCCTTTTTACGCTCAACAAAAGGGAGCACTTGCTAGCTACAATTTCACGTGCGACGAAAAACAAAATCCATACAGATTGAACCGAAGAAGCGGAACTTGTGGCTGTTGGCCTGAAAGATAGAAAGTGAAAAGTGGTTTCCCCTTGAACAACTTGTGGGACTCAGACGCACTAGTAAACAAGCATTAAAAACGGCTCTATTACTGAAAAAACGCTTTTCGAAAAAAAACAAAAAAAAAAACACTTGCGGTGTGCTGTCGAAGACGAGCTGTTGTCCGTCCGTTTAGGCCGGCGGCCGACGGCTGAAGATCTAACATGATGGAAGCAAACACGCTTCCCGCACTGGCGAATGCCGCAAACACAACGGTGGTCGGTCTCGGCACTAATCGGCGTCCGGCACACCTCCTGACTGTCAGAAGGCACCTCAAAGTTCCAAGGGAGGTGCCGCTAAGGTTGGCCAGGCGGGCGGAAAGATGGGCGCCATGTTGATTTCGCAGCCACATCATGATGGAAATTAGTTCCTCAGCGCTTGTAAAGGCCCACAAGCGGCCGGGAAACGTACCGTGCGCCTTACTTGCACATTTATAAGAACTTCCATGAACATTATGACACTGATTTGGCGCTTTTTCTACTCAAAGACTCGGCTACAGCTGGCTGCCAGTGGCGGTTAGATTGCAGCCATGTTGAATCTGCCGCTACTTCAAAATAGAAACGTGCACTTCAGAGCCGGAAAAGCTACACGAACGACCGAAAAGTGTTTGTGTGCTTTTCTTGTACAGACATGAAGCCCTCCCTCCAGTAACTTTTTAGCGAGGATTGGTATGTTTTCCGGCTAAAAACGTAAAATCTCATGGGCTCGATGGTAGAGCTGCTCTCAGTTGGCTTCCTACTACAGTGTTGCCAACCGTTAAAAAAAAATGTGGAATATTTTTTTCTTTTTTTTTTTGGGGGGGGGGGGGGGAGAGATTAAGAATAAAACTTGTACGAAAAATAAAACCTCTTTCTCAAAATTTGCCTTGTTTGTAGAAGTCATCAAGGTCGTCACGGTAAATGTTCGAAACACATACCCATAAATGGATCTAATCATCAACTGAGGAAGCAATGAACAACACTAAGTTGTTGTCGATTTGTGAACAGTCGTTACATAACTATTGTTATTATACACCACAAATCGATCGCGCTCTTCCAAATTGAAACATAATCTAACTTAGAGCTAGAGAAGCGCTGCTGCGAGAATATAATTCACTTCTCCCTCAGCTATAAATCACAACTCATGAAATCCAAAAAAAAATATATATATATATATATATATATATATCAAAACGTAAGATAAGCGTATGCACGTCACAAGCAGCTGCAAATTTCGCCCCTTTAGCCAGTTGCGATTAGAAATTGTCATACCAACAAAACCTGCCGTTACTACAACCAATTAACATTTCCGCACATTTACAAGCTGCTCGCAACACTCACGCTACAGGCAAGCTACGGCAACTCTACGCGTCATGCCGTCATCGGGATGGATAACCATCGTTCCGAGAGGCCCGTGTACCGCGGTAATTGTTTTCTCTAGCAATCCCGCTCTTTCAAATACACAATTGTTTATAAGCTTATTAAATTGTTTAGCCGTCATTTACGTCATTATTGCGATGTCTATTGAAGTAAATATTCCAGATAGGCAGATAAGTCGCTATTCTTTTTGATTAGTTTAAGAAGCCGCCAAAGAAAATGCATATTCAGGTGGAATCGGGTTACGATTCCAGGTTCTGGTGAATAAACTGGTCAGGTGCGCTTCCATATCACAGAATAGTTTTATTTCTAAACCATTCCACTGTGCCGACACGTTCCGAGGCAGTTGTTATCACGCTTATATAGAGAACAAAGCGGAAAGTATAAAGTTAGAGCCGATCCATAGACACGTGCCGCTGCGTTGCTCGTGGCATGACAGCGTATTTGTAAACGGTGGGCGATACGCGCATGGCAACGCTGCTCGTGCCGGATTGGCTGCTCCTCGAAGAGGACGCTGCGTCACCACACGCAGCAGCACGCGGCTGCTGCACCGGCCGGCAGTGGGCGCTGCGCGTTCATCACTGGGGCACATTTTAACCCACCACCCTGCTCCGACCCTTGTTTACTCCGCTTCGCAGCGAAAGTCTTCGGCGGCTCATTGGATGCGCAACGCTGCCGCAAATCGGAGTGAAGAAGAGGAAGGGGGGGGGGGGGGGGTTATGTTAAAACGCGCTCCAATGATACACCCCCAACCCCCATCAGCTGCTGTGCCGCTTGTCGTCCGCCCTTTACAAATACCCGACACGATATTCACCACTCGTTGGCTTCTTCATGATTTCCAGAAACCTTTCCCTCTTCTGTTCCATCACGTGTACGCGTGCATGTGCTTCTGCTTCTTTATTATTTTTTTTTTACAGCAATGACTGTTAAGCATGTGGTGCTTTCACGCGACGTCAATCCGCCCTCTTGGTATAATGTTTTACACGGTGCCAGATGAACCTCTCAAAGCCTCGCCTTGGGCATGCGCCAGGCTGCACCTAACAACACACTGGTCACCATAATGACCTCAATGAAATTACACCATGGGAGTAAGAGTTGCACACTTTTTTTTACACGTGCCGCCGCGCCGCTATAGACCTTTCCAATGTTTACAAAATCACAGTCTAGCGTGCGATCTTCACAGCCCAGCACGTGCGTGTTCGTCGCTTCGGAAAGCGAGCAAAGCACGCGCCATACGCACGAACGCTCAAAATGGCACCGGCCACAAGCTCGTTTTTGGAAAGGTCTATAGACCCTTTCCGGAATTCAGTGCCATCTGGTGACTCAAATGGCAGTTTATGTTTTACTATACTAATGGCGGCAATGAACCTGTGGTCTGCAGTATTTAATGGGGCACCGTCACTTTTAAAGGTCAACGGTAAACGAGAACGTGCACTTCACTACAATTATTTTTCAATCTCGTTTAGTGTCGATGGCGAAACAAATGCAGCCAGTCGGAACGAAGCGCCAACCCACATAGACGCCTTGATCGAGTTCTATACACCAAGGGGCTTTGAAGCCAAGTGAGTGCTACTGACAGGTTGACTGGGACTGAGTCAGAAATGAACGCTTACGCAGCTCTTGCGTTCAATTCCTGCTTCACGCCGTGCTAACATCTAGAATGTATAGGCCTCGAATTTTCAACTTCTTCTTTCATCAGTGAACAGAAGGCCGCCATTAGTATAGCACATATGCCGTTTTCAGATGATGATGATAGTGATCAAAGTGGCCAGACTGAATTCCGGAAAGGGTCTATTCACCGAGATCCGATCACGTGAGGAGTAGACTCGAATGCCGTGCAGGAAAGTAGGGTTCGCGCGCGTCCCGGCGTACACCCGCAGGCGATATGAATTAAGGTGAACGGCGGACCGTCGACCGGTGCGTGCTATCAGCGCCGTGAGGCGGCTGCCGTGGCGGCTCGCTTTCTTATCGCTCGCTTCGCCGAGATTAAGCGCTTAGATCGAGCGTTGTTCTCAGCTCTGATGCTACCCCGCAGAAAGCATGAAAATGGGTTTCGATTTCGGCATCGCTTTTTGTGGGCGCCCTGCCCCCGTCATTGCCGGCAAATGATTTGCACATTGCACGTGAACAAGAGCGGACGTTCTTCGGCATGGTTTATTAGTGACTCAACCGCTTTTTTCATTGATGAGTGAACGCTAATCACTGCGAACGCTAATAACTTATCTTTTTAAGAAACGGAAAGGATAAGTGACTTTTTGATTTGTTCCGCAGCTTTCCGGTTTAGCACATATCACAACAACAACAACAAAAAAATACTAAATCACATTGTCTACCGATAGCGTCTGAAAGGCTCTTTCCCCATGCCTCGCGCTTCCTGCGGGGAGTAGCAGCAGAGCTGAGAACAGGGCTCGATCCAAGCGCTTAATCTCGGCAAAGAGTGTGATAAGAAAGCGTGCCGCCACGGCAGCCTCGTCATGGCGGTGATAGTACGGACCGGTCGACGGTCCGGCGTTCACCTTCATATCGCCTGCGGGTGTACCTTCCCCGGCTTTTGAGAGCGCCGCGCGCTGCGAACGTGCGGCGCCGCTATTTCCCGAATTCAGTCACGTGAGAAGCAAACTCCAAATGCCGTGCAGGAAAGCCGGCGCGATGGGGATGAACACGCAACTCTGGCTTCCCTAATGGCCCTATACAGGAACACTAATTCAACCGATCCAGTAGCTACAGAAAGTACGCAACCACCGCTCTCGACGACTTTGTGCGTTTGCTGCTTCCGGCTAAACCATTCACGAAGTGCGAACGAAGCAAGATCCCGCGCTTTCTTCTGTTAGTGATTTGTTCAACCGGGGACAAAAACGCTAAAAAATAACGAGCGCCATGAGAATACACTTTTGTAACTGCTTTATTGGCTTCATCGGACCGTAGCTTTGGCTTCGGTCGGACAAAACGTAAAATGGAGTGTATCGAAAAGTGCGAGCTTGTGTAGCGCGATCACGTCCCTTGGGTGAAAAAAAAAGAAATAAAAACGCCATAAAGCAAAACCATTGGATCGAAGCATGAGCGCAAAAAGCACGTAGAGGTTCGGATGTACGGTACCATAACTTCTCATCCACGTGTCGTGCCGGCTGTTCAGATCAAAATAAATAAAAAAGGGTTCTCCGGGATGTTTCTCATTTGTTGACCCCATTTATAGAGCATGTGTCGCTTTGCTCGTACTACCATTGTCGCCATCGAATAACATCAAAATAACTTTAGCTCATCCGTCTTCGACATTTGTCTTTGACCTCAGTGTGTTCTAGCACGCGCCTCAGCAGCACCGCTACACTATTTCCCCTCTGAGTTTTTTGTGTTGTGATGTTTCTTCCTCGCGTGGTTCATTCTTCTAAACAACCTCGCCACGTTCCATTAAAAATAGACAGTTTGTTTCGCAGGTGTCATTGCCAATGCTCTCCTCACGCACACCAAATTCACGCCGAAGTCACAGTTTTTCCGCTACAGCAAAATCCAGCACATTTGCGCTTTTTGAAGATGGTGCGCAGAATCTTGTCACCTGGCCGCAGGTAGCTTCCGTTTTTGTCACCTCTGTTGACTTCTCTGAGCAGAACTCTGGTGCCGGCAGAGATCATATCGGTACAAGCATCACTGCACATTTGCGCATTTTGACCACACACACCGAATATGAAATGCGCCAGCAAGGCCGAAACTCAGGAGAAGCTGGAACTTTTGGAGAAGATTGCCGCTTTTGAAATCCGTTGAATGGCCACAATGACCGTAAAAGAATTCAAGTCCAACGCGCACTTACGCGCCTCGATGCCATGAAGCTTTGGGATGCAAATGTGGCCATAAGCCAACGCAGGGTCTTCATTGCACGGCAACAGAATAGTCGTGGGGAACATGGCGAAGTGGTAACTCGTTTGTGGTGGTTCCGGCATGAAGACTTGTGGAGTCAGGCAATCCAGCAGCCATCCATTGACTCCTTGAGACGCCGGCGCTGACCCCGTTGCAGAGGATGTTCTTCCCGAGGGTAGGCCTTTCGGGTAGCATGAGGCGCCATGCCAGAAATCCCACTTCTGACACCAAATGTTACGTTTTTAATTTACGAGAGGACGTCCATAACCAAATCAGATCTAATTAGAAATGTGTCACGCGCCGTCTGACGCGTTTAGTCTTTGTCCTCAGTGGGTTCTAGCACGCGCCTCAGCAGCACCGCTGCAATATATATATATATATATATATATAAATATATATATATATATATATATATATATTATCAATAAATTTAAAATTATTTGTACACTGCTAGGATCGCGTTTTTAAACTTCAAAATTTTTTCACGAAAGAGTTACACATAAAAGACACCACGGACAGCACATCGTCCGACCTTCAACACACGATGAATCGCCGACGCTCGCTGACAGAAGTTTGCGATGCTATCCTCCTTTCTTTCTCAGTCAGCTGGCTTAAATCATCAAGCTTAGAACATTCTCGCAGTATATCGCCTTTAGTTACCCTCGTTGGAGTTTGAAGTCACATTCTGGTCATATAGTCCTGTCTTCAAGAAAAGGCTAGCGTGCATGATTGTTTCAACCTATTGATTTGGAATCTTGGTGACTAAATCTGTTGTTGGCAGTGGTCGAGGCTGCAACCTACAGCATGTTTGATTGGAAACCTGTGTCATTGATGTATATATACTCTGTGTGATTCTTTTTAAATGTTTATCAGGACCGGATCTTTTGACAATAAAATCCTGTGACTATGTAGTTCACTTCAAGCCTGTTGTAAAGGCGTTTCTTACTACACACAAAAACTGCTCATGACTCATATCAACGATTTTGTCATGTTTTCAGTGTGCATGGTCTATCAAGTCAGGTCTGTAGAAAACCTAGGAATATGGCGACGCAAAGTCTAACGACCGTTGGCGACAGACAGTTGGTAGGATTTCTGACGACTGTGCTCTGTAGACTCCAGTTGACAGGAAATCTGTAGAAACCTTGTAGAAAAATGGCGATAAGATAGGAAGCGGACAGGTATGTTACAAAATCGTTAAGATGTCTACAGACTGGCTCACATTATTTTTTTAAGGGTCCGTGTAGTTGTAATATATCCTGCTCTCTGCAACACCCTGTCATGACGAAGAGCTGAAACGGTCACGGTTTGTGCTGAGCTACCGTTTGACAGAAACGCGCATCGCCCGCATCGGCACCGAGTGCGCTTGGGCTGTTGATGCTCAAGCCTTTCATCCGCGGCTTGTCGCCAGCTGATCCTTCTGCTCGACGGTGAGGAAGCGGCGAGAGTGACCTCTGAAGTAAATGGAAATCTTCGTTCATCCAGTTATCCGGTGTGAATGTGTGGAAGATGTCCAACGTGTACCCAGGGCGGGAACTACGAGCGGTTTGCCCTGCTTTTATAACCGAAACCAGAGACGCGAGATTACTGCCTTGCGTACTCGAAAATGACGGAAGCAATAAGTTTCAACAGGTCGAGCACGTCACCGCGGATGTAGGCGAGACAGTGCATACTGTTTAAACGCTTGCAGTATCCACGAGTGCTACCAGAAAAACGACGTCCAGAGGAGGAGCTCGCGATTCAGCATAATGCAGTGCCACGGGCCCGTGAATTTTCAATGTTCAGGGTAATGGCAGTAAAAAAAATATAAAAAAAAACGCCTCAGTGCCACTTTAGTGATCACGAATAACACCGGTCACAAACTCCCAAGCCCCACCACTCCACTCGACACCGACACGACATACGACAACAAACTGCATCAAAACGCCCCGAAAGTGAAGGCGTCTGCTCCCGTACGCGTACAAGTAGTGGAAGTGAAGTGCAGGAGGATGTCCTTCACAAGAATATATAAAAAATGCTTTGCGCAAGGATAATTTCTATTGATTATTGAATGCATAATGATAAAATCCTAATAATTTGTTTTTCTATCTGATTCAAGCTAGTCAGACTGCTCATAACACTGGTCGAGCATGAAAATACCAAACATTTTAACTTTTTCATGGCCGGTTTAAGATTTATTGTTAATACATCGTTGTTTTTCGCAACGGACTAACTTTACAGATTTTGCCCCCATACATTTTAAATGCAAGCAGTTCTTACATACAGCAGTCCATTGTGCCGTGTTTTCTGTCTTCTTCTATAAATCTGTACCAGTCAGCGACCAAAGAGCTCACCCGCACATGTCAAGCTTATATACACCGCGGGGGAAAAAGGATGTTAGTAGGAAAGTTCGGGCGCAGTGTCGGTGTTGTGTTTGTGTATGTGTCGGTTTTGTGTTCTACGTGGTACTCGTGTTGTCAATGGTGTATGTAAGGTTGCTGTCTACTCGTGATAGTTCTCAGCGTATTAACAAACTACGGATTGTTTTTTTTTTTTTTTTTTTTTTTCACTGGCTGCTAGAAATCCCACTAGGTGGCGCAAGTTGCCGCCGGACTCCAAATAGTTTGCTCGAGTTATTTATTCATGTAAGTTCGGCATTCGCTTTTCTGTCTGGCGGTTCCGTCGTAGCTGCCGACGCCACCGACCGCCGACGACGCACGTACGTACCTTTGCACATAGCTACGTCCGCCGCTTGGAGACTGTTTACTGTGTATAAAATACATCGAACGCGAACAAACGCGTCCTGTGTGCTTTCAATTCGGCTGAAAGGCGCGCGACTCGCTGGGCTCGTCTCTCGCCTGTTCTCGGCTGCTGGCCGCCATGTTTCACAAGGAACACGTTGAACCGTGTTTCTCGGAAGGCAGACACGGTGTAGCGTGTTAAGTTTACGCGGCACCTCGTGTGTAGGCGAATAACACATATGGCTGAGTGTAAAACGAACACGTTTCGACGTGTCCGCTATGGGACAACGGTTTACACGTCAGGGCGTGTTATTTTTGCTAACAGTGTACGGCGATAATATATTCCAGACACCGTATAATGCATTCGGTAATGTACTAAAAGATTTCATTTGCATTAAAAGGCGTTTAAGCAGTATTATAATAATGCTTTTTATGTATATATTGAATAATCTTAGTGAATATCCCTCCCTGACCTCAAAAATGCAAACCATCTACACTCTAAGAAATGCCTGCGCATTTGCTTACCCGCAAAACACCGAAAGAGCCAATCTCGGCGATCTACGAAATTAGCTCAGCGAATGATGAGGCGGAACATTCATTTAGACCTGAAAATGAAGTTTGCGCTGTGGGATTACGCAATGCAAAGCGTCCTGCTTGC
Organism: Ixodes persulcatus; assembly: GCA_013358835.2. Classification (NCBI taxonomy): domain Eukaryota; kingdom Metazoa; phylum Arthropoda; class Arachnida; order Ixodida; family Ixodidae; genus Ixodes; species Ixodes persulcatus. The sequence goes on along the minus strand of JABSTQ010008243.1, from coordinate 6,338 downwards.
ATTGCGTAATGCCACAGCGCAGACTTCATTTTTATGTCTAAACAGATGTTCCGACTCATCATTCGCGGAGCTGATTTCGTAGATCGCAGAGATTTTCTCTTTCAGTGTTTTGCGGGTAAGTAGATGTGTAGGAATTTCTAAGAGTGTAGTACACATTGAGCAGTTCACACAGATTGCGATTATAAATTTATTTTGTACTACGAATACAATGGCAAATTGTATCTTCTCAGTGTTCTTGGATTTTGTTTTAAACAACGCCTTTGATTTACACAACACTATTCCCATTTCACTACAGAACGCTCTTTTACGCTCAACAAAAGGGAGCACTTGCTACCTACAATTTCACGTACGACGAAAAAAAAAATCCATAGAGATAGAACCGAAGAAGCGGAACCTGTGGCTGTTGGCCTGAAAGGTAGAAAGTGAAAACTGGTTTCCCCTTGAACAACTTGTGGGACTCGAACGCACTAGTAAACAAGCATAAAAAACGAGCTCTATTACTAAAAAAACGCTTTTCGAAAAAAACAAAAAAACACTTGCGGTGTGCTGTCGAAGACGAGCTGTTGTTCGTCCGTTTAGGCCGGCGGCCGAAGGCTGAAGATCTAACACGATGGAAGCAAACACTCGTCCCGCATTGGCGAATGCCGCAAAAACAACGGTGGTCGGTCTCGGCACTAATCGCCTGGTCGTCATGCCGTCATCGAGCGAAGGTCTCTAGGTTTTCGAAGGCGTCCGGCACACCTCCTGACTGTCAGAAGGCACCTCAAAGTTCCAAGGGAGGTGCCGCTAAGGTTGGCCAGGCGGGCGGAAAGATGGGCGCCATGTTGATTTCGCAGCCACATCATGATGGAAATTAGTTCCTCAGCGCTTGTAAAGGCCCACAAGCGGCCGGGAAACGTACCGTGCGCCTTACTTGCACATTTATAAGAACTTCCATGTACATTCTGACACTGATTTGGCGCTTTTTCTACTCAAAGACTCGGCTACAGCTGGCTGCCAGTGGCGGTTAGATTGCAGCCATGTTGAATCTGCCGCTACTTCAAAATAGAAACGTGCACTTCAGAGCCTGAAAAGCTACACGAACGACCGAAAAGTGTATTGTGTGCTTTTCTTGAACAGTCATGAAGCCCTCCCTCCACAAACTTTTTAGCGGGGATTGGTATGTTTTCCGGCTAAAAACGCAAAATCTCATGGGCTCGATGGTAGAGCTGATATTAGTTGGCTTCCTACTACAGTGTTGCCAACCGTTAAAAAAAAGTGTGGAATATTTTTTTTCTTTTTTTGGGGGGGTCGGGGGGGGGGGAGATTAAGAATAAAACTTGTACGAAAAATAAAACCTCTTTCTCAAAATTTGCCTTGTTTGTAGAAGACATCAAGGTCGTCACGGTACATGTTCGAAATACATACCCATAAATGGAACTAATCATCAACTCAGGAAGCCATGAACAACACTAAATTGTTGTCGATTTGTGAAGAGTCGTTACATAACTATTGTTCTTATACACCACAAATCGATCGCGCTCTTCCAAGTTGAAACATAATCTAACTTAGAGCTACAGAAGCGCTGCTGCGAGAATATAATTCACTTTCCCCTCAGCTATAAATCACATCTCAGGAAATCAAAAAAAAAAAAAATCAAAACGTAAGATAAGCGTATGCACGTCACAAGCATCTGCAAATTTCGCACCTTTAGCCAGGTGCGATTAGAAATTGTCATACGAACAAAACCTGCCGTTACTACCACCAATTAACATTTCCGCACGTTTACAAGCTGCTCGCAACACTCACGCTACAAGCAAGCTACGGCAACTGTACGCGTCATGCCGTCATCGGGATGAATAACCATCGTTCCGAGAGGCCCGTGTATTGCGGAAATTGTTTTCTCTAGAAATCCCGGTCTTTCAACTACACAATTGTTTATAAACTTATTAAATTATTTAGTTGTCAATTACGTCATTATTGCCATGTCACTTGAAGTAAATGTTCCAGATAGGCAGATAAGTCGCTATTCTTTTTGATTAGTTTAAGAAGCCGCCAAAGAAAATGCATATTCAGGTGGAATCAGGTTTCGATTCCAGGTTCTGGTGAATAAACTGGTCAGGTGCGCTTCCATATCACTGTATAATTTTATTTATAAACCATTCCACTGTGCCGCCACGTTCTGCGGCGGTTTTTATCATGCTTATATAGGCAACAAAGCGGAAAGTGTCCAGTTAGAGCGGATCCATAGACACGTGCCGCTGCGATGCTCGTGGCACGACTGCGTATTTGTAAACGGTGGGCGATACGCGGCATGGCAACGCTGCTCGCGCCGGATTGGCTGCTCCTCGAAGAGAACGCTGCGTCGCCACACGCGGCAGCACGCGGTTGCTGCACCGGCCGGCAGTGGGCGCTGCGCGTACATCACTGGGGAACATTTTAACCTATAGCCCCCTGCTGCCACCCCCGTTTACTCCGATTCGCAGCGAACGTCTTCGGCGGCTCATTGGACGCGCAACGTCACCTCAAATCGGCGTGAAGAAGAGGAGGAGGGGGGGGGGGGGTTATGTTAAAACGCGCTCCAATGATACACCCCCAGCCCCCATCAGCTGCTGGGCCGCTTGTCGTCCACCCTTTACGAATACCCGACACGATATTCACCACTCGTTGCCTTCTTTATGATTTCTAGAAACCTTTCCCTCTTCTGTTTCATCACGTGTACGCGTGCATGTGCTTCTGCTTCTTTATTACCTTTTTACAGTGATAACTGTTAAGCATATATGGTGTTTTCACGCGCCGTCAATTCGCCATCTTGCTATAATTTGTTACACGGTGCCAAATGAACCTTTCAAAGCCTCGCCTTGGGCATGCGCCATGCTGCACCTAACAACACATTGGTGGCCATAATGACCTCAATGAAATTACACCATGGGAGTAAGAGTTGCGCACGTTTTTTACACGTGCCGCCGCGCCGCTATTCACCGAGATCCGATCACGTGAGGAGCAGACTCGAATGCCGTACAGGAAAGTAGGGTTCGCGCGCGTCCCGACGTACACCCGCAGGCGATATGAATTAAGGTGGACGGCAGACCGTCGACCGGTGCGTGCTATCAGCGCAGTGAGGCGGCTGCCGTGGCGGCTCGCTTTCTTATCGCTCGCTTCGCCGAGATTAAGCGCTTAGATTGAGCGTTGTTCTCAGCTCTGATGCTCTACTGCGGGGTAGCAGCTCTGATGCTACCCCGCAGAAAGCATGGAAGTGGGTTTCAATTTCGGCATCGCTTTTTGTGGGAGCCGTGCCCCGTCATTGCCGGCAAATGATTTGCACATTGCACGTGAACTAGAGCGGACGTTCTTCGGCATGGTTTATGAGTGACTCAACCGCTTTTTTCATTGATGAGTGAACGCTAATAACTGCCAACGCTAATAACTTATCTTTTTAAGAAACGGAAAGGATAAGTGACTTTTTGATTTGTTCCGCAGCTTTCCGGTTTAGCACATATCACAACAGCAACAACAAAAAAATACTAAATCACATTGTCTACCGATAGCGTCTGAAAGGCTCCTTCCCCAATCCTCGCGCTTCCTGCGGGGAGTAGCAGCAGAGCTGAGAACAGGGCTGGATCCAAGCGCTTAATCTCGGCAAAGAGTGTGATAAGAAAGCGTGCCGCCACGGCAGCCGCGTCATGGCGGTGATAGTACGGACCGGTCGACGGTCCGGCGTTCACCTTCATATCGCCTGCGGGTGTACCTTCCCCGGCTTTTGAGAGCGCCGCGCGCCGCTAACGTGCGGCGCCGTTATTTCCCGAATCCAGTCACGTGAGAAGCAAACTCCAAATGCCGTGCAGGAAAGCCGGCGCTACGGGGATGAACGCGCAACTCTGGCTTCCGTAATGAGCCAATACAGGAACACTAATTCAACCGATCCAGTAGCAACAGAAAGTACGCAACCACCGCTCTCGACGACTTTGTGCGTTTGCTGCTTCCGGCTAAACCATTCACGAAGTGCGAATGAAGCAAGATCCTGCGCTTTCTTCTGTTAGTGATTTGTTCAACCGGGGACAAATACGCTAAAAAATAACGAGCGCCATGAGAATACACTTTTGTAACTGTTTTATTGGCTTTATCCGACAGTAGCTTTGGCTTCGGTCGGACAAAACGTAAAATGGAGTGTATCGAAAAGTGCGAGCTTGTGTAGCGCGATCTCGTCCCTTGGGTGAAAAAAAAAAGAAGTAAAAACGCCATAAAGCAAAATCATTGGATCGAAGCTTGAGCGCAAAAAGCATGTAGAGGTTCGGATGTACGGTACCATAACTTCTCATCCACGTGCCGTGCCGGCTGTTCAGATCAAAATAAATAAAAAAAGCTTCTCCGGGATGTTTCACATTTGTAGACCCCATTTATAGAGCATGTGTCGCTTTACCCGTTCTACCATTGTCGCCATCGAATAACATCAAAATAACTTTAGCACAATCCCCCCCCCCCCCCCCCTCCCCGTGAGCTTGGGAATCAGTGTGTTATTTTTCAAGACCACATGACGTGGTCATACCCAGTTGTCTCGCACGCGATATTCCGTGATCACTCTTGCCTTCGACCCGTCCTAGCTTGTAAAGCTTGCAGTCAAGATGATTTCACTTCGCGCTCGGGCCGTGTTCAATCCTCTCCGCTGCATCAGAAGAAGTGTCAACCCAATGAAACACTGCAAACGGTGAGTCCAACGCCCTGTCCATCTTGGTGCGTCAAATGTTTGTTCCAGAAACCGCAAACAAAAATAACTAGGTTATTTCTTTGATAATGAAGCGGGCAGTCACCTTAAGCGAAACCTTCGTATCTTGCCGAAACACTCCACAAACTAATGCGCCACCTGGACCAGATAGCGCCGGGTGAATGAAGTGACTGAAACGTTATACCGTGATATCTCGTTAATATAGACGCCTCTGTTCTTCCCAAAAATTGTTCACAATGTGAGTTGTTCATAAAAACGAGACAAAAGTGCACGTATTTTCCCAGTTTCTCCCCGAAAATAGCTTCTATATAGCGCGGTATCTATATTAACAGAGTCCGTAATCACGAGACATGACTGTAGTTGGAAATGAAAACCTCAATCTAAGCATTTTGAAATTCCAAATAGCTTAGGTTATTGTTGAACATAGCCCCGGTTGTATGAGCCATATCTTCAGCACGCATATGTGGTAGGTTTCATTTGGATTTTGAAGGGAACTTTTCTTTCTAGCAAGAAGTTCGAAGGTTGACCATGAGTGTTCGAACGGTTCGAACAATTTACAACTTTCGTATTTTTACGTTAAGAGCATCGACGATTTTACAACTTTCAAATTTTTCGCTCTACAATATTTTAATATTTTCGAACTTCCACGTTTTTAAAGCTACAAAATTAAACATTATTGACAATATTGTATCTTTTGAAACTGCGGAGTTCAAAAGTGCGATAAGCTTCGAACCTCTGAAAAAAAATAACGAAAAAAAAACGTTTCGACATGGTCCAAACGAACTTCATTCATTCATTTATTTTAATTTATTTTCACCTTAAGGGCCCGAATTGAGGGAACGGACCCTTCAGCCTAAAGTTTGTAGGGTCCCTTCCCTTAGCGAGAAACTACAATATTTGAACCATATTTTGTATTCATTTAATACATGTACCTTTTCATATTTTCGTCCGTATTCGAAATGCATTTACTGACCTATATTCTTAACGTATTTGCGGGGTATGCGCTAAAAAAACGGCGATAATATGTTCCAGACGCCCCAAGATGCATTCGGTTATGTACTAAAATATTTCATTTGCATTAAAATTATTTAAGCAGTACTATAATAACCCTTTTTTATGTATTTATTGAATAATCCTAGTGAATATCATTCCCTGACCTCAAAAATGCAAACCATCTAGTACCCATTGAGCAGTTCACACAGATTGCGATTAGAAACTAGTATAGTTTGTACTACGGATACAATGGCAAATTGTATCTTCTCAGTCTTCTCGATTTTTGTTTTAAACAACGCGTTTTATTTCACAACATTATTCCCATTTCACTGCAGAACGCTCTTTTACACTAAACAAAAAAAAGCACTTGCTACCTACAATTACACGTGCGACGAAAAAAGAACAAATAAACGATAGACGTAGAACCGAAGCAGCAGAGCTTGTGGCTGATGGCCTGAAAGGTAGACAGTGAAAAATGGTTTCCCCTTGAACAACTTGTGGGACTTGGACGCACTAGTAAACAAGAATTAAAAACGGGCTCTATTACTCAAAAAACGCTTTTCGAAAAAACAAAACCAAAAAAAAAACACTTGCCGTGTGCTGCCGTGTGCCGGCGGCCGACGGCTGAAAATCTAACATGATT